>JAHXMU010000066.1:1247249-1265744 GCA_019455685.1 Philornis downsi
CGGATGTACGTACAAAAAAACGTAATAAGCTAAGTCACGAGGTCATAAATTCAATATGTATTTTGAGATCATATTTACAAAATAATTCATTGGATTGTATAGGCTTCAAATGTGATAACAATCATTTCAATAAAATGAAATATAAAGAGCTTTATAACTTATCATAATCTGAACTGTATCACATTATATGTTTTGTTCATGACTATATTTATTTTATGTTTTTAATATGTACCTGAAGTAAATGTACACCGTTTTGTTTATGTTTTTACTATTAAATGAATAAAAAAGGATTAAATTCAAAACTCGTATTAGTTTGGGAATTTATTATATACGTGGGGTCCAGTGTGGGGAATTTTCTGTTTTATGTAGGGGAAAAATAGGGATTTTTTTTCCATATAGTAGGGATTTATATTTTTTTTTTCGTGGCAACACTGCTACTAGATTTAATCAGGCTATAAAAATAACAAGTGCACATAGATCGTAATTAACGCTCCCTATTCATAAACATATGCTAAAGCTTTGGACAAGCAAATGTTCACAGTAAAAACATTCTGTAAATTATAATAGGAATGGAGCTCTACGTATGCAAAGCCATGTTGAAAAAAAAGTACAATTTGGGCCGATTTTCACCTTTTCTTTTAAATAAGTTGCTTCCCAGTCATGTCCACATAAATCCAAGTAATTGCCTACATACCATCATAATGTTGATAGTCTATGTTGTAACTATTCGTTTCCAAACTTATACAAGATAACTTATTCCGGATGTTTGAATAAACTTAAGCTTTATATTTTTATACATTAACAAAAACTACATAAAAAATGTTGACCACTACTTAAATATCGCAACCGTCATAAGCACTTGTTGTACTGCACGTACAACGGGTCTGGTTGGCGCGTTCAGAGCGCGGCAAATGGGAAAAGATCTTGTGTACACTGTTGGATAGTGGAGCAAAATGCGGTTTCCGCGTGTTTGGATTTCTTAGAAAAGGCTAAAACTGACAATTTCGCTAAAACATTTTTAGGCGATATTAATTTATTTAAATACCTCCATGGAACCACGGGAAATGCCATTGGTATTTACAGAAAAGTGCTATGTAAATCACACTTCATACCGACTAGGGTGCCACCTATGGTACATTATTTGTGATATATTCGAAACTCACAACAACCGTCACTATAAATAAAATGAAGTATATTGGACGGACTTTTACTGGCTAGATAGATATTTATGTGTATGTATATGCAAACATTTCATTGCCCAAAAACGGAACATTCCTCATCATTGTGTATACAATATCATTTAGACCCACCATGCATCGATTGTAGCCGCCATTCGAAACATTTTGCATACCGCAGCCATAATAATAACTTTAAGGTTAATGACTTTGGCTTCAATTTGGGCCGTTTGAGACAATACAAAGCGAATATTGTTACAACATCGTCGTTTTATTTTACGGTCAGATATAGCAAAAAAAAAAAAATAATAATAATAAACAAAAATAAAAAAAACAATAACAACAAGGAATGCGCAAAGTTAATTGTTAGCAGCAATTGCTACATACGAAGGTTATCTATTAGGCCACAACAACGTCAACAACCCAGATATTTTAATTAGTTCAGAGAGTGAGAGACAGTGAAACACCACAAAGGAAGTTAAGTGGTAAAAATCACCAACGGCTATTCAGCGGACTTTTATGGAAAACTCTTGTGGCCATATCTCATTGATTGGTGTGTCCTGCAACCTTAATTCCGTTAATTTGTGATATTCTTAACAGAAAACTTTCGTTCGTTCCGGGGATTCGTGAAGGACGCTTTACAAACAATGACAAACCTTGAATGAATTCCTAGTAGTAGTAGTTTCTTTTAACTGCTCCCTACTCACCGATACATACATTGACATGTTTATATTGTCCGCACAAATAAGAATTAACAGAGACTCACCTGAAAATAGAGAAAGAGGGAAAACACAATCATTAGTTTAGATAAATGTCAAGAATGGTGTCGTAGTTTTATTTATACGAGTACATATTTACGATAAAACGAAAATAAATGAGAAAAATAGTTATTCAGGAACAGGAAAGATTATAATGGATGGCTCAGTTGCCACTCTTAGCCCCAAACATTACAAGGTGGCAAATTTTAGAACTAAGGAAATACGTCGAGAATACCTTCGAATTGAACAAAGGTTTCAAGTTATGAAACCCGTTTTTCACTGCAATTTTTTTTTCTTATTATTACCACTTTTATTAACGTCGGGAGCTTTAAAAAGGGGTACGGCTTTTTACAAACAACTGCCAGTCAAGAATTCGGTGTATTCTTGCAACGCAACAATCTCAGCAAAGGTTTTGGCCCTTATTAATATATGAATAGTGATCCCGGCTTGATGACAGATGTCTATTAAAAACCACAAAGCTGTAAGAAAAATTCTGTTTTTTTTTTACTTAATATGATTGCATGATAAGGCGTAGCTGATCCTGATTATCGATTCGATATAGAAATTCTTTATTTTTGAAAACATATTTGCAGACCTAGAAAATTACTGAAATTCGATTTTTCCGAATTTATTGTGCTCTTTCTTATGCTAGGTGATTTTTCATTACAAAGATCCTTATCTTAGTTCGGATTTCGTTCCGAAATTACTTCGGTGATACGGCCCACAGTGGGATTGCTTCATACATTTTTGTGCAATAAATATAAGGAGTTGTCGTAGAGTCTTGAAATTCGGCATAGAGCGTTTTATGACGTAGAGTAGCAAAAATATAAAGTTTCATCCAAATCGACCGCGCCCATTGGCCACCGCCCATACAACTAAAAATGAAATTTTCGTATACATTTTTTTCTGTTAGGTAGAAATTCTTGAAACTTGGCATGGATCATCTGTACTACGAAAACAAAATTTTTGGAAAGTTCCATCTAAATCGGCCCACCATAAACTTGATGCGAGCGTGCAACGAGGGAATCCCCAATTTGAGGGCATCGGTATCAATTGGTCGTGCTGCAACTACGTCTAAGTTGTTCATTTGCGTTGGTTTTGCTTTACAAATGTAGCAAACGGCTGCTGATGAGGTTTTCGTAAGTAAAAGTATGCACCATATACGTGTTTTGTCTTTATTTCTTTGCTTAATTTGTAGCGTAATTTCTTGTGACTTTTTTCATAAAATTTATAACTTTGTTCAGCAGTATAAAATATTATAAGGATTTTTTTCTATAAATCGCAATAATATACTCCCTTTCTTCATTTTATTGCAGTCAGAGCTTGGAAGTCGCCGGAGCTAACCTTTTTTCATCCAAGGAAAACTTAGAACACTGAAATTTCCAGGGCTTTTTTTTAAATTTAAATAGTTTCGAAACTATTTATGCTATCCAGTTGTCTTTTTTTCTTGAAGAATAACAAAATACCATATTTTTAGAACATCATGACATAAAATAGTTAAACGAACAACAAATATGCATATACAGGCCCTCAAGTTGCATTAAAATCTTAGTCGTTTTGCGCTTTACATCTCCCAAACATTTTTAAGTAATTATTTTGCGATAAAAAATTATTTTTTTTTCAAAAAATCAATGATGAATTTCTCTTAACTAAACAATTCCGTACAAAATTGCATCATTACATTTTTAATATTTTACAGTCGAAAAATAGACTTTTTGCACTTAGAATCTCACTGTGCGGCCCCATCAGTGCTCAGATTGAAAAATTTAAAATTAAAAAATGTTATATATTCGAGACAAATTTTAAGTCTCCATATTCCTGAGACTGAAGCTTGAAGGCGAAACCTGTCACTCTAATTTTAACTGCTTTGAACACAGTTTTTCCGAGAAAGTCACTTTAGATACATATATTAATAATTATATATATTTTTTTAACATATCTATTTTTGAAAAAATTTTACATTACGAATCTTAACTTTATGCAGTCATTCCATTCAGTGCCTCAGCGAGTTTCGTAAAATAGTCAACTTTTTAGAATTTGTACCGAAAACATATAAGAAGTGTCCAATTTTCCTACACAATTGTTAAAAACGAGATTACAGAATGCTTGTTTATTAGATTGCCTTCTACTTCTGGACGGGTAGTCTACTCCGATATCACCCATCATATTTATAAGAATCGTGTTATAACGGATGAAGCGAAGTTGTCTTTAAAAACATGTTAGCTAAGTTTGTACACTCTGTGTGCAATGTTAAATATTTCGAAACGATAGTTTGATATTATTAACTTTAACATTACTAACTTTGTTCCTCTCTATACTTTAGAACCATTTTATAGAATATAATTAAATTTTTGGCATTTTTCTGGAAAGTTGCTTTCAGCAATAGATTTACAGTTGGCTAGAAATTAAGTTAGTAGAGTCGTTACGAACATATCAGGTACAATTTTATGGTGAAAGTGTTAGAAAATATGGTGGCATGTTTTTACTACCCTCAAAAAAATTTTTTTTTTATTTCAGTTTTCGGAGCGTTAACGTCAAAAAATCGTTACCTCTTCCAATAATACCATTTATGAAGTCTTGTCGTCAAAACAGCTCTGATAAATCATTGAACGAAAATTTCGAGTAGAAAGAAAAGAATGGAAACATTTCCTCTGTTTCCCTTGGAAATTTATAACGAATGGAATAAACGTTTAGCGATAAAGAAACATTTTTTTTGTTTTGAAAATTAGTGTTGGCAATCAGACAGTACTTTTGCAGTTTTCTGTATTCACAAAAATGAAAAAAGTCAGGCCCAAAAAATATGTACTTTTAAAACAAATAATTTTGTAACAATTTCAGATAATATTTTTTGTATGTCTCATAGCTTCCAAAACTTTAAACAGCTGCAAGTCGACAACAATTTGCAAGAGTTGCAGTCTCGCAAAGGATTTTTGGTGTTAAAGCAGAATGCTCAAAAGTCTTAAGTTATAAAAGTCGTAATCGGAGATCCATAACTGTAAATATTCAAGCAACAAATCACTATACAGCTTAGAGGACATCGGCATCAAATTTAAACTCTTAATTCGCTCGCTGTTCTAGACCATTGAACAACATTGTATGCTATTTCCACGTTACGGAAATATAAAACTGATGTGCATATGTATGTATGTACATTGTCTACATTTTGAGTCGGTAATATATTTTCAGCTGTTCAACTAGGTTTCTTACAATCTGAGATCAGCGTGATGCAACACAATGTCAAAGATCATGAAAATTAAATAAAAATAATATTGAAACCTAGCTGTCACCAAAGAAACTGAAGATGAACTTGTGTACAATTTCGAAATGCATCATCCTTGTAGTTCGATTGTTAAAAATTTCGATGGAAAGCTAAACATTTCTTGTTTTCAAAAATGTTTTTTCAGTACTGCATCTATCTGTTGTAATCATGTCTGTGTGTTATTTATCACAATTTGCAACAATTTTTCTATAATATTCGACATATATTCTATAATATTCAACCACCTTCGTAATATCGCTAAACGATATCTTATTAGATTATATACGTATGTAATTCGCCTAAATGCAAACATTAAATGCCACTCAATATTCTTTGGAGGAATACCAACGAAAAACTTGGCAATTCACAGTTTACATATAGATAAATATATTTTTGTGTGTTTATCTATATATATATATATATATATATATATATATATATGTATATGTATACTTAATACATATGTAAATAAAGTTATATTTGCTTCTAAAACCGTTGAGTGTTTGCTCCCAAGTTGCTGTGTAATCCTGTTAACCGCACACTCAGTTATCATAGTGCGCCACGCTTACCTCTCCGCCTTCTTATTGCTTTAGTTGGCTGCTCCTCTTCACCTTAACGATTCAAATTGCTCAAATTGAAATTGCAATTTAAAGTTTTAAGTGATGTTGATAGATTCATCGCTACTCCGCTTTGTTGTACTTTCCTCTGCATTTGTGTATGGCCGTGTGTGTGGGAGAGTGTGTACATGTGAATTTAAAATCAAAGTTCAATGGCATTTGCATAAATTCACTCATACATAGGCATACTTGCACTTAACTACAGTTCAAAAATGCACTTTATTCCATCGAATACACAACATAGAGGAATAGACAGACAACACCAACACCACCATCACCACCGCATAGGCTGTGCCCCCATATATAAGTGTGGTTAACATTTCGCTCATGCAATATAAACACACCGAACGCTTCTTCCATAGTTGGAAGTGCATGCGGTGAAGGGAAGGCTCAAGGAGCCGCGTGGTAGGCGGGTAAGGTGCATTTACTGCGACCAAAGCATGTGAAGAGTTCTGGGATAAGCCCCAGCCCAACGATACCTCTCGCACACGTCATGCATTTATTATACACGTGAACATGTTCATGTGATCGCAAGTGCGGTTGTGTGCAGCATGAAAGTTGTATGAACATTTAAAGTTCAGAGTCAAATATACTACAACTACAACTACAATGAAAATGACGGACGGAGCATGACATATCACTGACGAGTCACGTCATTGTGGGATAGAAAGGGAATAGACTGCTGCAAGAGTAGAAATGTCGCTCTGTCAAAATGAATTGGAATTAACATAACTCGATAAAAATGATATAAAATTTGTTTTTTGTTATTTTGTGTCAACTGACTTTTCCATTCATGTTTAACCACAACGTTTTTACAGCGTTGCACAAAAAAGTACGAACAACTAGCCATTTCCGCAATTAGTATAGCTTAGTCTGAAAGTCGACATTTTAAAAATGTGCAAAATAGCATTGAAAGAGTGGTACTTTTTGAACTTTTTTAAAGCTAAATAGGTAGACTACAGGCGGCACACCGCATGTTTAATAGAAAATTTAAATTTATTAAAGTAGCTATTAGGAAGCACTTCTATAGCACTTGTATTGCAATCTATGCATTGAGCATTTCAAAATGCCAAGGCGGATCAAGGTCATAATTAAGACTGAAAACCAACCCGTCATTGATGCAGTGTTTGAGGCTTTTGCTACATTTATTTACACAAATTAGTATGGATTTTATGACGAACAAAAATACGTATGTATACTTAATAGATTCCGTATCACATCAATGTTCATAATTGTTACAAACAGTATGAGAAACTTCAGAGATTGAAATGTTTCGGCAGTTGAGTTGATCAAGCTTGTTATCCTGTAGCTGTCACATTAGAGTTTTCCTGACACTCTTTGGAGAAGTTTATTACTTGTTTTCATAAAATGTACCTATAATTACCGCGTACTGTATCTGTCTGATTTTTCACCAAACTGTTGACAGCAGTTCAATGGTGAATTAAACTGCTTATAAAAAAAATGTATGAAAAGGCATAACTTCCTTAAAAACATTTGCCAACCTTAACAACTAAAGGATGTCCCAACAAGAACGCAAGATTTAAATTTGGCGCCATTCGAAGTGTCATTGTTTGACATTTGAACAATTGTTATTGTTTGCTAGTAGAAGGTACGAGGTTAGTAAAAATGGAGCGCTACGCGAATGAACAACGCATTCTCATTGTGAAATTGTTTTACCAAAATGGTGAAAGTTTTGCGGCTACAGTTCGCAAATTGCGATCAATTTGGGGTCACAATAATGCTTCAAAAGAGTCAACTGTAAAGAGATTAATGGATAAATTTGCCAAAACTGGGTCGATCGGCCGAAAATGTCGCAGCTGTACGTGACGATGTCGCTCAAACTCTATCCACCTCAATTCGACACCGAGTTCAGATAATTGGTATCCCCAAATCCACTATGCAGCGAATTTTGGCGAAAGATTTGCATCTTCATCCATACAAAGTTCAATTGACTCATTGGGTATTGGAGAGACAACATGAAAATGCTGATTTTGCCGATAAAATCATCTTCAGTGACGAGACCCATTTTCATCTTGATGGCTTCGTCAATAGGCAGAATTGTCGCATTTGGGGTGAGGAAAATCCTAGATTGATTCACGAGAAGCAAATGGATCCTCAACGTGTCACTGTGTGGTGTGGATTTTGGGCTGGAGGAATCATTGGACCTTTTTTTTTATGAAAATGAAGCATGTCAAGCGCAAACAGTCAATAGTGTTCGGTATCGTGAAAAAAATAACCAGTTTTTTCGTGCCTAGAATTGAAGAAATGAATGTGGAGGGCACATGGTTTCAATAAGACGGCGCCACATGTAATACAGCCAGAGTAACAACTCAATTGCGTTCTTGTTGGGACACCCTTTATTAGCAAGGCTTCGAGAAAAATTAAGAATGAGTATTCTGTTTTCCTTCAAGAACTGGAGTTTGAATAATGTTTATCCTACGATCACATGGAATGGAAGAAAACGAATTGAGCTACAATTTAACAAAGATTATACAGATTTTAAGAAACATTTCAAATGATTCAAGATTTATAGTCGTAAACTAAACACTCTTGATTTGTACCTCAAAATTCGTAGAATTATATTGTCGGAGCAGAATTCATTGAAATGGACTGACGTGAAGAATAGCTCGCTAAATTAACGAACATTTCTAAATTAGTTTCACCTAACTATTATGAAACTCACTTCACTTTTGGGTTCAAATACCCGGGCTCTTCATTAAACAGTCGTTCCCATCCAATGGTTAGCTCCTGCAGTCGCTACAAAAATAGAAATGCGTTTCAACTGTACGGTGTAATGTCAATGTGATTTTGTTTCTATTCCTACCGTAATCCTGAAATAGTATGATATCTCAAATTTTGCAACCTATGTACATCCTCTTTAGCTACTCTCAAGAGTATTTTAGCATAATTGTTTTCACACAGATACCACAGGGAACGGCAGAAGTTTGTTCTGCTATAATTAAATGGATATGCCGAATATAAATATTCGGGCATTTATGAAATTGAATTTAAATGTTTACATTTTACAGGGTTTTCCACAAGCGTTAGCGTAATTTTGTTAAAACATAATTGAAGGATTTTTAATTATTTACAACAGGTTCAAAGAAAGTGAAATGCAGCGATTCAATTTATTATTTGTAAACCTATTACGTATTTCAAAAGTTCACAATTCAGCCTGTAATTAAGACTCTTAAAATATTAGTGTTTATCTAAAGTGCCTCTTGTTAATCTGCACATTTTTTATACAACAACGACAAAAACATAAGGAAAGGAACACCTTTCTTTTTTGCAGCAGCCACAACCACCTAAAATGGCACAACAATGTTAATCTAATTAAATATACCCGGTTCGTACACAATGTCATATATATTGTATTGTAATTTGTGAGACAAACTAACAAAATGGACACTCCAGCTTTGCCTAACAGCGAGCGAACGAACGAACGAAATGCTCACTTCAAATGCAGCTGGTTGCCACACTATTTTAAATGTTTATAGTGCCGTACTTGTTCGAACTTGTTCGCTGGCAACAATGCACCTGCCTTTCAAAATCAAACACCCCAACACCGTGTTTTGGCCGAAAAACAGCCGCTTCAGCGCTGGTTTTCATTTTTTCGCAAATCCCTGCTTTAATGCTTGTTTGGTCTTTTAGCTTGGTTGCTTTTGGCCACCGCTCAAAAGTCCAGCTGTGTCGTGTTGGCCATATACGTTCGCAGATCACGTCGCATGTTTTAGTTATAGCCAGCTGCAAAAATGATTTCAGACTGATCAACTCTAAGACAAAGATGCCGGAGTTATTAGCAGCACCAGTTTGGACTTTGCTTTTTCGAGTGTTTCGAGGCACTCTATTAAAACGTTATTAAAACTGAAATGTTGGGCAGGTACGTGCAAACAGATAAAATGTCTTTTTAAAAAGGCTCTTTGGAGTTGTAGTTTTATTGCGGTTTGGAACGAGTGAAAGGCAAGGACGGTATGTAATTGATATACAGTTCATTTGGGCAAGGTGCAATTCGATGGTGGACATTGGTATAGCAAACCTTCTTTATTTGGCAGGAAACAGACTTTAAATAGTGCCATTTCTATGCCAGGAGATAATAATATCTGGGACTAGATGCTAATGGACTCTACACAACTGGGTATGTAAATGACAAGTTTTCACAGATTGAAAAGTTTGGGGTTTTGCGTGGCTTTTACTGAAAACGTTTAAATGAAAAAATGTAAAAGTAACTCCAAATTTCTTTAGTTTAATTTTAATTTATTTATTTTAGCTCGTAATTTAAAGCCTTCCGGATAATTATAAGTAAATTAAAACATGCAAATATTCATCTAATAGATTTAATCTGATCAATTACATAAATTAAAAAGAAAAACACATAATAAAAGTAAAATATAACATTTTTAAAAATATAATATGATTTTAAAGAACGTATGATTCTTAAAGACAAATTTGGAAGTTAGAAGTTAGGAGCTAATCGGTATACAATCTGGAAATATGAGGCTGCTCACATTTTAATTAAAAAAAATTACAGTAAAGTCTGAAAGTGTTGCAGATTGTGTCTTTTGTAAGAATCAGGGCATTATTTAGAACATTTTAAATGACTACAAAAGCACGACCCATGAGTGTGGTTATTTTAGAAATAGAGGCTGCTTATTACGAGTGGAAAATGTGAAAAATTGAATGAATCAAAAAGAAACTGAGGACCACACAGTCGAACAACTTTATAAAATAACAACACAGACTTCAAATCGATATAATTTTTAAAACTACAGCCCAAGAAACGCTTAACATACAGTGTTATATGAACACGACGCCTCAGTGAATACAAATATTTCACACCTCTATTAAATGCCATCTGAATTTTCCTCACATTTTGTTTATTAGTGCCACTATATAGATCTAAACAATATAGAATACTGGGCATAATATAAGCATGAACCAATTTCTCATTAATCGATCTAGGCAACACTAAATCAGTGTTATAAAAATTTCTAAATGAATAATTTAAACACCGGAATTAGCTTTGTTACATTTCATTGAAGTTATGCAATCACAAGAACTATATTTTTATTATATTTTTAGTAAAGTTTCAGATTTATTTCGAACTGCATCGGGTAAAACAATTATGATGCAACACTTTAAACTTTATGCATGAAGTTAGTGAAATATTTCATTGGTGACAAATTTTCCATCAACACAAAGAGCAAAAGCTGAATTTAAAACTTGCCTATTTTAAAATTATGTCTAGAACTACCTCGTGCGCAGTGGAAAACGTGCTTCAAAATTTCTTCGAGCACATGTAAAATAGTATTTGTTTTTGTGGAGAGATTTTGAAAAACAATAAAGCCTTTTTCGGCGAAACATAACTCTTAACAATATGTATGCACTCGTATCTTAAAATATGAGAGAACATAAATGTTAAAATAACTACAACTTGCTATTCAATAAGTTGAACAATAGATGTTAATACTGGGTTATCCATTTAATGGTTTGAAAACCAACAGTCTGGCAGGGCTGTCAGCTATTAAATACCTGCCATCTGAAGTGTTATTTACTTAGTGAAAAGTTTTCCACTTACAAATATGGATCGTTTAATAATCGAAGAACGCGTACAAATAGCTAAAACTTAGTACAAAGGTGGTGATTCAAGCGTGGGCCACTTTTCGTGCATTACGGGTTGATTATGGTCGTCATAATCGACCTACTGTGCAAGGAATTGACAAGATTATAAAGAAATTTATAGAGACGGGAAACGTTACAGAAGTGGTCAGGGCTGTGCATAATCGCAATGTACGTTCTGTCGAAAATATTGTTTCTGTTAGTGAAAGTGTGGCGGATAATTCAAATTTCAATTCAGGTCCGACTGTCACGCCTGCAATTAAAGATTATGAACTGGACGATATGTGGTTTCAACAATACGGTGGCACAAAGCCTCACAACACGACCGATTTTGGCTTCATTGCATGGGAAGTTTCCAGAAAACGTAAATTCACGTTTTGACGACGTCAATTGACCACCAAGATTATGCGATTTGACGCCGTTAGACTTTTTTGTGGCGCTATGTCAAAGACCGTGTTCAAGTGGATAATCCCCAAACATTGAAGCATTTGAAAGCCAACATTCGCCAAGTTATAGCCGAGATATCACCCGGAATGTGCGAAAATCCAGAGGCGGTCATTTAAATGACATTGTACATTATTTTATAGTAGCAAGGTCCGATTTCATAAGGCCATAATTTTTAAATGAAAATAATCGATTCTGTTGGCGAATAAAGTTCTTTTGGACATTTACATTTTTCCCTGATGTATCAAACCTCGTGAAAACTCGTGTCAAAATTCATAACTTTTGAACTATCCCAGTTATCGATTTGAAATTTTTACTGAAAAATCTTGAGACTTTAAAGAACATGTGTTGTCAAAATGGAATTCATGCTTGCTGGAAATATCGGGACAAATGGTAGAAAGCCGGCTTCTGTTTGTTACGTTTCTGTTTCCAGATCATATTTTAATCGCGCATCTGCGTTTTTTTAAGTCCGGGACAATCCGTATTGAAATTGGAGAAGTCGACTTAGATTTAAACACAGCTCCCTCACATCAGTATCTCCCCATTTCGATCCTAACCGCGATAGAAAGTTATGATATTATATATAGTTTAAAAATATTTATTTAAAATGCAGTTTCAGATTTAGATACTGCTAATAATTCTACTTTTATGTCGTGCTTTTCTAGAGTTACGTTTGATCGGTTGCCTTAAAATACAATGCAATAAATCGATAACTCGAATTAGCAGATGTATAAACTTATCAGATAACAATCGTATTTTCCAAAAACACTACGTTATGAGTTCTTGTCTTCCATAACAGTGGTAGAAAATACGAAACCACAAGAAATAAATTATTAGTTTTTCCCAGACAACGAAAATACATTTTCATACTGATATTTTCTCAAATTGACACCAGTAAACGATTCAGTCAGTACGTATGTAAGCACACATTCACGTCAAACAACTTGTCTTACATGAGTAATCGAAAATGGCTTTATCGTATCATTTAAGCTATGTTTATAAATTTGCTCCATGTTGTTCCGACACAAAATGGGCAGCAGAACTATGCCATGATTCATACAAAATAGCCATGATCATAAATAATTATAATGAAATTAAAATATTTATTTTTATTTATTTTATTATGAAGACCGGTTAGAAATGGTAAAACTATTAACGCTTTTTATGTTAAATAAAAATAATATTGGTAATTTTATTGCCAGATCAAAAATAAATGTTCAGAAAACATTATCGAAGCTTTGAATAATAAATAATTTGCACAATCTGTTAAAAATTTTCTCAATCAAATATTTATATTCAGTTTTGTCGAACAAATTATTTCTAAATTTGATTCATATTGTTTGAATAAAAATAAAACAATTTTGTTGCCAGATCTAAAATATTTAAGAAAAAATATCGAAACTTAAATTAATTTGTACAACTTGTTAAAAATGTCCTCAATCAAATATTTATGTTTATTTTTGGCGGATAAATTATTTCTTATTTCGATTCATATCGCTTGAATGAAAATAAAATAATTAACATTATTTATTTTTTTCGATACTTTTTTTCATTTTTATTCTATTTGAAACATGGCTACTTAAATGTTTCAAATAACAACAAATTACGAACCTCACCATATTTTGCTTTTCCTAAATCGTATGTCAAATATTTATAATTTACAATCGCACTCTTTGCACCTAATTATGCAAAATCCTTATGTTGGGAATTCATTGCGACACTGGGCGTTGTATCTGTGACGACAAGAAAAAACGTCTTAAGTTGGGTTAGAACAAAGACGAGTTTATTCGGTACTATTACTTACATATTTCTTATTCTGATAAATATTTTTCCTTCAATTCCTACTTCAAAATTCGATGTAGCTGGCAGGTTATAACAATTTTTCAAACCAACAATATTTAATAAATTACGCAATATCTTTAATTATTGTTATTAGGAAGAACACATTTTTAGTTATTATTCTTTGTGTACTTTAAATTGTCGTCTAAGCGCAATTTTAAAATTCCATACATTTCGAAAGTTATATCTGATTTTCATAATAGAGTTTTTTTTTGGAAAACGCTTAATATCTCAGAACAGAAAACTTGCAGGCAAGTTTTTTTTCCATTTGATACATTTGATTTTTGATAGTTTAATATTTTTCTCTTTTGATTTTAATTTAATATTTTCACTTTCACTTGGAGGGCAACAGAAATCACAAAGTTTTCCAGAACATTTCCGTTTAAATTGAAAAACCAATTGAGACCCACTTCCGCATTAAAATGCGATACACAAATCCCTCCAGAATATAATAAGATCTTAGTTTATTTATAGATATTCAACACACAAAACCCATTATAATTACTAAACATAAATCGATGAAATTAGAAAATTGAGGTGTCCCCCCCTCCCCTTAAAACTCACAATGAAGAAATCCAATCTTCATTTCTTTTTTTCCTCACCTTTGCCATATCGCCTGGTTGTTTACATCTTAGATTACTCATTAAAGTGAATTGTTTGCTTTTCACACATACCAACACCAGCACGCTGGAGCACATACAAGCGCACTCCAAAAGAAAGCATTGCCATACTACTAGTAGCTGCCGCTACAAAGAGACTCAAGGTTCCCAGATGTTGGGTTCGCTACTTGAACTTGTTCCCTAGTAGAATTTGGCATCCCACAAATTTATGTGTAACAGCAGTAACTAAGAGAAACAACAACAATACTCGATCAAATAAAGACCTCGAATGAAGAATACAAAAAATAAAACAAATCAAAAGCAAACTTCTTAGCAGTTTGTTTACTTTAACATCGATGAAGGCTACGACAATAACAATAACGACAATGAAGCCGACGATGACGATGTCGACGACGACCCACTGGATGCCTACTAAATCCAAAGGTGTGGTAAGTGACGTTGGCCAGGGGAAACAGGAACCAAACAAAACAAAAAATTCCTTCTGCCTCGCGACACTCATCATTCATGCCACACGCACAATCCGCTTCAATAGCGAGCAATGGCAACGTTATAGACAAAAGCGGCAGTCGTGTGTTGTAGATACAAAACATTACAAACGCTAGAGGAGCTCATGGAATTATCTCAGGAAATTGTTGACATACAAACACTGTCTTTCTTTCCCTTCCGTACCTATACAGTGCAAGGTCGTTTTAGACGATGGCTAGAAATTATCTCTATATGGCTGAAATAAACGAATGAATCAACCAAACAAGGTAACATTTTGTGGACTTTTAGTCTTTCACTCTTTACGAAAATATACATCAGTTTTACAACTTCTGCCCTCGGTAATGTTGGAATTTAACCCCAAAAACTAAAAATAAAAAACAAATAATTATAAATGATAAAAAATTATCAATATTTTCAACAGAAACGTATTTCAACGTATGCGTCATGACTGCGTTCGAAGTTAAAAGACCAGATCGAGATTAAATCCTTATGATTTAAATATCGATTATTTATTAAAGCGTTATTTTTATAAACATGTTTTTTTAAATATATAATATATACATATATTTAACACCGAGAATTATGTATATTTTATATAGTATATTTATATATACTCGTATATATATAAAGCAGTCATTTAAATTACCGCCTGAGGATTGGTTGCAGCAACGGATCCTTTTGAGGTAGTTTTCGAAAAAATACGTCACAATGAAAACTCCAGACCATATTGCGCTGGAAACAGTCATTTTTTCCGGTTGCAATGGCTTTTCCACAATCACTTCTGGGTTGTTCGAGCCCATATACAAACGAAACAAGCAAAATGTTGACGTAACCTCGGAGTGATAAATTAGCTTCATCGCTGAATAAAATTTGGTTCGACTGAAATTCCACGTTGGAATCACCACTTTTATAGTAAGTTTTAACTATTTTTACACATTATTTTCGAAAAAATACGCCCTAATGCAAATACAGATAATAATGTGCACCAAACAGTTTTTTTTACGGATGCAATGGCTTTTCCACAATCACTTCTGGGTTCTTCGAGACCCATATGGGACAATTTTACTTGTTGACGTAACCACCGAGTGAGAAATAACCTTCGCCGCTGAAGAAAATGTTGTTCGATTCAAAGCCCACGTTTGGATCACTACTTTTGTAGGAAGTTTTAACTATTTGTATGTGTTCTTCTGTTGTTAAACGATTCGTAAATGGCAAAAACCTTTCACTAAATAACTAACACTTCAAATGACAGTTATTTAACAGCTTTATCAAACCAGCGGTTTTGAACCAACCAAGTGGATGATAACTCATATAAGGAGTACAAGCGGAGAGCTGATCTACAATAGATGACACTAGCAGCAAATGCTGTTCTAAAATGTCAGATAAGAAACGTCAAATGATAAGGATAGACAGCTGTCAACAGCCCCTGTGGGTAGGCGGGTGTTTCCTAGGATGCTTTGTACCGCTTACCCCTAAAACGCAGGCCTCTCTACCTGATCCTGTAATTAACCAGGCAAAGGGTATGATGCTTGCGTACAAAAACAAAGTAGTGTGGCCTTGTGCCAGGCGCCCTAGGAAAAGGTGGATTATGTCTTGGGATTCACCTATAATATGATATCAAACTGATCTTGGAACTCGTTTTCCGAAAACCAAGTAAAGGGGAGAGTCATAGTTAAACAAGACACATCCTGGCAACAGGTGTGGACATAGAGAAGCCGTCGGGAGGTATCAGAAGATTTATCTTTTCCGTAAATATAGTTGTATGACCAGAGAGATCTGGTTAATGAACTATGATAGGAGCATGGTATACTTTGCTTTTGCTGTGTTGATATTCTCTCCTCGGACATTGAAAATCTATGCCGTATTATTATGGATTACCAGTTCCATGCGAGGTATGATAAAGCAAAACTGGAGTAGCTTGTCTGCCTAACCCAGACCAGAGGGTTCTTCTCTTCTGGTAGCACGGGTGACCAGGGGCCCAAGGAACATTGTTCCTTCCTGGTCAATGGTGTTGGACCCCTAGTGAGAGCATCGTGCTGGCAGTGGTTGCCCGAACAAGTGTTTTCAGTGCTTTTGCGTTGCTTCATTTGCGTTGATGAAGGAAGGCATTAGCTTGGAAAACACTGTTCATATCTATCCGAGGTTTTCCTAGATACCTCAACTCCTACCCGGGAGGTAGCTCACTTCATACCAAGTGACTACAAAGGTACTTTGGCCGAGTGAGGGAGTGGGACCAGGGGAAGCTTTTCCAAGGGACCTATTTCCAATCTCTGGTAGTTTGGCTGGCTAATCCTTCGGGATTAGTTTGAGTACCCCAAAGGGGCGCTTGCTGTCGCTAGAAGAAAGAAAGAACACATAACCAAGAAAGAAAAGTAAATGATTAGAAAACAGCACCTGTGTGGTGGCACACCATGGGTAAGGCTTTCACAGCGAGACTCATGTAAAACCTTCACATCAGTTGTCAACAGCCCCTCACCATTGCATTTGTGAATTTTTACTGTATTCTTTTTAATGTGAAATAAGCGGTAAGTTCGAAAAATATGCGGCTAAAGCACGTGCAGTGATTGTAGAAATTTATGGTAAAGCTTTATGGGACAAAACGGTAGTTTTGTTGCACGACACCCATGGGCCTCTAAAACCCACCTAGAAGCACGGATATGGGACGTCATAGCCCGATCCATTCTCAATGCTGTTTTATTTTTATTTTTTGTTGAGGGGCTTTCCTCTCGAATTTTTATAGAGGTATGGACAAAGGCCATCGACCACCCTACGCATTTTCAGTCGAATTTGTTCTACATATGTAGTTAAAGAGATTTTCTGCAATTTATGCGGCTCAAAAAAAGTTCGCTAATTTTTGAATAGAGGCCACTCCAGCTGAAGCCAGTAACACTTCCAAATGTTATATTTACAGGTTACATGCATTCTAATTTTGAAGTCGTTGTGACAGACCTACTATATAACGACATTTGCGAACGGCATTTTAAATTCTCTGCACCTAATAATAAATTTTGGCCACGTTTCGAGTCCATAGTTTAGTCTCTGAACATCGCATAAACTGAAAAGTATACATTTATTTATTACAATAACAGCAACGCATTTCAATACAGATCCAGATCACCACATGCAATGTATTGTGAGGGGAATGGAGCAAAATGGTGCAAATGGAGTTTTACACACTGACGAACGAAACCATGTGCAGAGGTGTTAAAATACATTTACCATCATCCCAAAAAACTCCATAACAAACAACAACTACAATAACGGCAACAATATTGAGGGGGTGGCAAAGGAACGGTTGCCCTGACGCTATTTTATGCGATGTTATTCGCACTTGCAAATTGTATTCTCCCATTCGTCCTGTTTGGTTGAGCTATGAAACAGGGTGTGGTTGCGCATCCACTTGAACGCGTAGGAGGATGAATTACGGAGGATGGAAAACGACTTCACATACATACCTAACGAAGCGAAGTTTTAACTGGAGTTGGTTGTGGCCGCCATAATCATCCTTGTACATCTTCAATTTAATAAAGGGAAGTGCAAGGAATGAAGATGGGGCAACCGCAACAACAACCACAAAAGTGGAAATAATGTAACAATTAATTGAAAAATTTGCTGAAGCTGCTCCCTTTCATTTTTGGTTAGCAATTTCCGCACAACGGTCACTGGATTACTCCCATCGTT
>JAHXMU010000066.1:1265754-1302768 GCA_019455685.1 Philornis downsi
TCCGGCAGTCATAAACGATTGAAATAAATGTATTTCTGAGCACGATCGTCAAATTAAAAGTGCGTGGCAATGTGTTAAATATTCTCGAAAAACATCAGCCTTTCTTTAAGTCAGCATTGTGATAACTTTGCAAAAACTCAAATATCTTTTGACTTGTGTAATTCCGTGAAAATCAGAGAACAAAAAAAAAAAACAGACCTGAAAAAAAACCTTTGAACCACATACATATAAACCTTATTTTTCTTCTTTTTTTTCATAGATTATGATTAATGGCCGCCCAGGATACTTTCCACTAATATTATAATATGACATTTTTTAGACAGCAGTAATAATTTCTAAAGTGTCTGCATACAGTATCTTTTGAAAAACCCAGACATTTTTGAAATCAATAGATTTTCTATGAAATTTGGTGTCACAAATATCTCATATTTTCCAGGATCTTGGAAAATTCACATCTCCCATTTAGAAGTTATTCGAAACAGCGTGGTTGTATTTTTGTCAACATTTCTTTGCAGCGCTCAACACGAGCCTTTTTTTTTGATTGATTGCAAGCCAAATTAGGCGGTATCCAATACGACGAAATCAAAAGGTAACTCTGCCACCTATAAGTTATTTTCGCAATTAGAACGACTCAAAATGAATCTAAATTAAAACTTCATTCTATCATTAAAATGAAGAAACATATTAAGGACGTTTATATACATTAATGTCTTAGTCCATTATTTGCAACGGGATGCCTCGAAAACTGAAGCTTTCAAATCAACATGGTCAAAACTAAGTTATGACATATTCAAACTTCAATCGCTGGCAAACCATTGGTGTAAATCTTGATGGCATTGTGAGTGCCTCATTGAGCAAAGTTCTTATGAAACCAAACTATTTTCTGTCACATTTTTTTGGTTTGTTTGCCATTTTTTTGTTGATACAATAATCCGGTTTAAATTGCTTTTCTCGTCCGATATTTTCTAAAATTGTAGCAAATTGCAAAGCGCCAGAACATGCTGTATTGTAAACGTTCTTATATGCAGAAATATTTTGAATATATTCAGATATTTTTTTTTTATTATTGTGTCTTTAAGCATTTGTCATGCTATTTCAATTGTAAGCAACCTTCCATTTTGTTCCTTCTGCAAATATGATAGCAACACTCTGTCCACATACAAATATAATGATGTCATTATAATTTATTACAACAATGAGAGGAGGATGGCGTCACATACTCGTATGCTGCATTTCGAATGAATTCAGCATTGTGAAAAAAATCCTAAGAAGAGCTAAATAGTTCAAGGATACATTTGTATCCCATCCATTCTCTCGTCCTGCATCCACTGTCTGCAATGTACTTGAAAATGTAAGACAAGTAGTCCTTCACATATGCATTTATACGTGTGTGCATGTAAAGAATGTAAAGTTGCAGAATAGGGCACGACCGCATCCGCTACGCTCTTACAATTTCACTATTCATTCAAAGTATCATTGCATTAGGGACATGGAGGGAGGACGAGTCGAGTCAAAATGTAAAAGAAGCAAGGATGACAGCAGGGACAGAGACGCAAACGGAAAATCTACAGCATGAAAATGAAAATATTCCACAAGAATATGTTTACACATCTTATACATCAATTAAGGATACTCGAAGCTTAAGGACTAAGAGTACAGTAAATTCATGAGTACACAGATCACTCACTACATACATAAACTATCATATATGTATGTACATAAGTTCAAAATATATTTGTAGCTTATTAATGTTCTCAGTTTATTATTTGTTAGTAAAATTCACAATTTTAATTTAATCCAATTTCCACATTTCCTGATGTGATTACATTTGCGGCCATTGCAAGTTAATTATAATTGTGGTATATCTATTATAAATCTAATTGGGTGCCAAAATAAACAGTCAGAAGCGACATTTATATGTAAATAATTGTCCCGATTTCCAGTGGAACGAATTAAATAAAACTTTAAATGCATCACCAGTATATGCGATGTTGAGTTTTCGTTTATTTAACATTTAATATAAATAAATTAGTGCACATTTGATGCAAAATTCAAGTAAATGACAACACAGTTGCAAAATAGAAACATCACATTGAAATGTAAAATTAAAATGTTATGTAGATGATGAACAGTTACATCGGAATGGCTGCAAATTGATTCGATGTTTGACAGACTTAAGGGAACACAAACAGGCAAAAGGAGGAGCCAGCTTCTACATCATCTCACTAGTCAAATACTTTTGAAGTCACCAAAAATATAAACTAGAACTACATTTGCAGCAACAGTGCTATTCTAGGTATGATTAAACCAACTATTTCAAATTTACTCATTATAAGTTGCAGGTAGATCTCGCGTTCATATATCTTTAATGTAAGACATTATTGTATTGGCCAATATTCAGAGGCACACATAATGAACACATAAATTCGGGGTATAGTGATCACGTAATAAAAGACTAAAGACATGTCACAACCAGTTCCAATAAATGACATTCAAAAGCTGTAAGCATTTTTCTAGTAACAATTTCACTACAGATCAAACTGTCAAACTGCTGTTTGATTTTTCAAGAAATTACAAGTAAGTGTCCGTGTGCTTAGGGTAACTTTTGCCCAAAATAAACGAGCGCACTGTTCCAGTTACCATCGAAAAATTTGAAACCCAATTTTTATTATTGGATTTTGACTCTAATTGAAGCCGGCCGAACTTCCACAAAGTTAGAAGAAGATCCAACATTTAGCACATTGATATAAACAAACCTATACTTTTTGGACTGAACAGTAAACTCTACATCCAAACAAAGCAATGGCTTGAAATTGCTTAGGGCATGTCATAGCTTAAATCGCCATCTCCAAACTCAAACTAAATCAGACGCCTCCGATGATAAAATTGGCAAAGTGCTGTTTGATTTTTCACGAAATTACAAGTGAGTGTCCGTGTGCTTAGGGCAACTTTTGCTCAAAATAGACGGCCTATCAAGCGCACAGTTCCAGTTGCTATCAAAAATGCGAAACGCAAATTTTCACTATTGGATCTTGACTTTAATTAAAGCCGCAAACTTTCCCAAAGTTCGAAGAACATTTTGCTCATCGATATAAGCATATCTATATTTCTTTTTTACATTCAGACAGAGCTGCGGTTTGGAATGGCTTACGACACGCCATCTCCAGACTCAAACTAGCAAGATTCACGTAGCACACAGGAAATCCACGGGCTAATTCGCGCCTTTCTCATAAAGAAAAAAAATTTTTTTTTTTGAAAAATTCGCGCATTCGAATTTAAGATTTCCGAGGTATTATAAAAATGGAATTAAGACGATATTCACAAATCTGTAGTATCGGTATTGACTAATGCTGGTTGAGGTGCTCATTTTTTCCGAAAATTAAAAAAAACAAGAAAAAGCTATTCAATTAATGTCAGTCGTTAAAACATTATTGGACGATTGCGCACCGATTATTCACATAAGAAGTTCGCCACCCGAAATCGATCCCTTGATTTAACGAAGATCCATTTTTCGTAAGTCGATTCGTGTGCGTGCAAATGAAAGATACAAAAAAAAACATGGATACTTTCAGCACTTTTTCATATTTCTCTGATTCTCTGGTTGACAAAAAATGTGAGTCCGGCACGGAAAGTTTTCGACAACGAACTCGATGGCCGGCAAAGAGCGCGACCGAAACTCCGTTGAAAGGGCCAGGCTTTTGAAACAATATCGAAACTTAGTGTGACAAATCGGAGGAGAAGCACAGAAAACTAAAGCGCTTTGATGTATTTTATACGGGCGGCGTGTAATAGATAATGATGTCTATTCCAATCGCCACCTAAGAAGAAGAAGAATTACAAAAATATGGACAAAATCTTGAGATTTTGTAACTTCTCTGATGTGTATTTTTTGATCATTTTATATTCAATATAAACAGTTACAAAATAATGGACAGAGTAAGTAGGCTTCGTTGATTTTAAAAATGTTTGAGTTTCACCCGTATTGATTTGCTGCAACAACAACGCCTAAAAATATGTCGCCCAATAAAATATATTCTGATTGATTCAGAACTCCCTTTTGGATCCATTTTAAAATGGTCGTCTGCTCAGGTATTTTTATAAACAGGATGCAGTTTAGAAATATAAACTGATATCAATGAAATTTGGCTCAAGAACGAACTCTATTGAATATGAACCATATCATTCATGTTATGATATGTAAATGTGAACAAAACTTTGATCATCCAGTTCCAAAAGTAAGAAGTTTTCATTCACGAACATTTGTTTATACATTTCTTAAACAAATTCATTAGTTTAGTTCTTAATATTACCAACAAAATTTTATTTCTTGCTTGTTTTTGAATGGGATGAAATTACTTTTATTGCGATCACATTTAACTCGTTCATTAAGCTAAAGTAAGAGTAACCACTGTACTTTTGCTAATATAAAATTATTATATATTGCACAAATATGGATAAATATGTTGTGGAACATCATACTGTGAAATGCCGAACAGATTAAAATTTATCAAAGAAAAACTTAATGGTTGGTTGTCCTGATTTAGGAAACAAATCCTCTTATACCTATAAAACTAAGTTGTGATGAACGGGCTTAAAATTTATCGGGGTCTTTGGTAAGCCACATCCATGATTTTTCATTTAGTTGAGGTCCAAAACAAAAAATATTAATTTGTTGCTTAGTGTAATTTTCTAAAGACAATCGCATGGATTACAATAAAATAAAGGAAAAATATCAAAGCGGGGACTTGATTCCATCCTACCATTACATCATACAATAACAGTGCGCGTATGAATGCATTCATCTATGCATGTGTGTGTAAGTATGATTAGACAGACGGACAGACGACCTGAAAAAGTGTTTATGGCCAATGGGCGCTCTGCTGATATAACCTTTTCTTGTCCGCCAGTGAAAGCCTTTGGTTTGGGGTCAATCGATATCGAGTGACACAAGTGGGTACATGTGCACATCTCACAACACATTTGCCCTTCATTGTGTATTTTAACTACCGCCACACTTCCGTCCTCCTTCCTCTAAAAGTTAGAACTTGCGTTTCGATCCGCATAATACCAAACAACCACAAAAGCTTAGCATGTTCATTCAATAAGCCGAAAGCGAAAGAAATAAAGCGAAGAGAAGAGAAAAAAATAAATAAATAGAATAGAACAGAAACCTTTCAATCGATGCAGATAGAGAAGAACTCACAACCGAGAGCACTACGAGCAGTCGGACAACAACGTAACGATGCACAGTGGAAAATCTGAACGATTTACTTGAAAGGAAAAATTACAATTACTATAATATCGATGTGGAATTCTTGTGTTAACTTAAATTACGTAGCAGTATCCGAAGTAACACGACTATTGACAATTTTGCAACATTTTTCTGAACAAAACAGCTCTGAAATATATTAGCTATTTTAAGCTATACTGCTAATCATCCATGTACCATATGCTGAAATTGAGACAATATCAAGTTTCCACAATCATCTCAGTTTTCAAAATTATTTTGTATGGACGCCACAAATACCCACAAACTTTTTGTATCTAAACAAAACTTCTACACATTAGTTGTGAATTGTGCACTTACCTCAGGCTACTGAGTGGGGCATAAGATATGTTCAACTATAAGAATAATTGAAAATTTCCACAAATTTGGAAAAAATCATAATAATATTTTAATTAAACAAATTTGGTCACTCACATACGAGTTTGTATATATTTCGTCTGTATGCATAATAAATCAACTTTTTCGCTTTAAAAAATGTGCACCAAATATCTTTCCCATATTTACATTCCTAATTCTTCCTCGAAGTTTTAAATCTTCAAATAAAAGAAACATTCGTTAACGTTTTTATGTTTGAAGTCCCGCTACCATTTAACTATCTACATTTTAGACAAAACAAAAAAAAAACCTAGAAAAATCGGATCAAACTCTGGTATTAGAAAATAAACTTTTGCCCACTTAAAACATTTAAATCTTACAAATCTTTTTTCAAAGAATTAATATAAAATGAACACATATTTCTAATTAGAATTATCTCTGGAAATGGAATTTAATTTTGCAATCAACTTTTATTCGCATTCGTGTTAACAATAAATTAAAAGAATCAGCAATGTTCGGCTGCAACCTAATTGAAAAAATGAAATGAAATAAAATAAAATACCTTAGTCTTATATGGAAAGCCAAGGATAAATGATTTATTCCCTTAAAATCTTTGCTACTTTCACACAGTTTTCTTTAGTTCTTGTCCTTAATCATGGAAAGGACATGTACAGACACTTTAAACCTTTTATCTATCGCCAAAACGTTAAAAGAGTGAAATCGTACATACTAGCAACAACTAGCAAAAATCATGCTACCACCCTCTCGAGCAACTGCTGCAACAACAGTCGAGAACTGACAATGACAACACTGTAAGACACCCCAGACAACCAGCATAATTTAGCTCACGTTCGTGTCTCGTGACTGCTTATTTATAAATCGTAAGTCATCACGACAGAATCGAATACGAGTAAAAATACAATATCATCATCTCTTAGTCAGCCATCAATCCATGCATCCTCGCGTAGTGCACACGTTGTCTTCTAGATGGAGTGAAAAGTGTGTTTCCTCAATGTTGAATGACCTCTCCTTTCTTACATTGACTGTGACAGGTCGTCTTTATAGTGTTTATAAATTGTGGCTCTGTCGTTGTTGTTTTGTTCACTTTTTACGATTGTTATTGGACGCCAAACATTTTGACGCCATTGCCATTTTTTTGCATATGGAGAGAGCTCGTCGTTGCATGGGCCCGTGTCTAGCTGCTTGGCTGCATGCGATAACCGGCAATTTATATTGAACGCCACATACGGAATTATGAAGTGTTTTGGTTTTCCCCCTCGTATCTGTAAATGATAAATGTACACCCAGCGACTCAGCCTCACCCATTTTACACACATACCACCTAACCTGACAAATCCATCTCGAGGGGAGACAAAGGAAAACTTTGCGTGTTCAATATGGAAAGTTGTTGTCTTTAACTTCCAAGATTTCCTTATGCTGACTACTACGCACAAGTTGCAAAGAAGAAGGATATTAACAAATGTATTTAAATGCGACATTTGTTTAGTTTAAGTTTTTGGGTTTGGCTCTTTGAGGCCTATCTAATTTCAACCCGGCCCTGTCATCCTTGTCCATCAACATTTCCGCAAACCGAATGTAACCTTCTCTCGTCTATCTGTTGAGCGACTTTAATCTATCTATTTGTGAACTGCCAACAACCGAAACAAATACCTTTCTTGGCAAATGTGATCTTGGCAAAAAGCCAAAGCTAACTTAAAAAATTAACCACGTTCGTCGGTCTGCCGTGAATGTCGGAAGGCAAGCAAGGAAGGGAAAGGTAGAATTTCAAAATGACTACGTTATTTAAAAGCCTTTTAATAGTTCTGTAATTTACTTCCGTATATTCCAGGGAGGGGAGGGTTGTTGTGTACTCTAATTGGTCTGCATAATGGTTTTGTGTCCTGAGAATTGTTACACCTTCATCTCCCCTTCTCTCCTCACCACGAGCGGGAGAGAGAGAGGGAGACGTAATGAGTCCTTATAATGTAAATCAATCATTTTAATTCGTAAACATGATTAAAGAAGTCAAGACGACCGAAGAGATAAAGAGGATGATGGAGCCGAGACATGGAGGACACAAAGAGGTCGTTAACTTTAGTGGAATCTGTAATTTAAATCTGCCATAAAGAAGGCTCTGTAGTCTCTAAGGAAAATGCGAAATATTTAGTACTGACTATGGAATGATTATAGAAATTACGTTGAATAATGAACGAACGCTCGTTATTCTATAAATGGTTTAACAACTGATTGCCACGTATATGAGCGCAATTTTATTATAAACAATATAGAGGGATTGAAATATGTGAGATAATTGAAAGCCATGGTTCATTACGGGTATTCATAATTAGAATTCAAATTATAATATTAAAGTGGTCTAGAATTAAAAATTAAAGATTTTACATTAATGCAATAATTTTAAGACGTCCGCCTACAGTCCTCATCATACTTAAATGCTGCCCGAAAATACAAGCGAAATTATTTATGTAGAGTGTTCAAGCCACACCAATGCCTTGCAATTTCGGCACCAACATTGGATTATCATGTCACGAAACGAACACTGTTAACAGTTACTACCAGATCAGACGCCAATGCTGAAGTTTAAAGTCAGGAGCGGACCACTTAACGGTGTGAATGCAGTTGTTTTCCAACAATTACTCATTACTCATTTCCGAATTTCAAATAAATTAGTTTTAATGAATAAAAAAATCTGCGAAGTGAATATAAACCTCATAGCTGAAAATGATATAATTTCACTATTTCAATTTTTGAGCAAGTTGGACAATATATACCTAAGAAATAATGTTTCAAATATATCTGACAAAGCCTAAGTAGAGAACGAATTTTAACTAATCTGTCAGTTTTTTTTTTAGGTTGACACCAGTTTCTGACATGTCACGTTCCAATTTTCGGATTACAATTGATTTGATTACACACGCTTTAATGGAATATTTGAGACTGATATTTAAAATCCAGTTTGTTTCTATTTTGGAACAAATTTTACAAAATGTAAATTTTTGATAGAACTTAAAATTTTGAATTTGATAAATTTCTGATTCTGAATAACAATACATCTAAACTTTTAACTTCCTTTTAGAATTTCCATATTATATTGGATTTCCTAATATATCGATTTAGTTTTAAATGCACAATAATCTTATAATGAAATATTGGAATTAAAAACAAAAATGTAAATATTTCACCTGTAAAAAAATCTCCCTAAACTCTTAAAGTTCAACAACATGCAAAATACATCATAAACTAAACCTCAAAATGAGCGAAGAAAATGTTATAGCATTTAGAGAACGCGCATTAAAGACTGGTATTGACCTCAAACGGAATTCCGTCTCCGTACATGCAAGTGGTTTTTGTTGGCACAGATTTCCCCCAACTTTTATCATCCTATCCAGGCTATAAAATGTGATCGGCAAAGTTATAATTTAATCTAATAAGATACTTCGTCAAGAATAAAAAGAAGAAAACATAAAAGCACCAAATTTTAGAAAAAAAGAAGAAAATAATTGAAAATTAATTAAAATTTTGTTTAATGTCACTTCCGGACGGAATAATGCATTTTGGCGAATAGTGAATAAGACGAAAATTATCGGATAATTATGAATTGATTTTGTATGATCAAATGACAAAGTTTTACCAAAGTGGCGAAAAATTTTTAAGTTTCAAATTAAACGAAAATAAGGTAGCACTTCGTGTCCATTTTAGTACGATTAGTACGATTTGATTTAGAAAACTCAAATGTTTTTGTATTTAAAACGCTTCTATTTCAAATAATTTTAATAAGGCAGGAAAAACTAATATTTAAAGAAATAAACCAGCAGCAATATTTTGAAATATTCTATACCAAAATAAAAGCAGATAAAACTATTTCTCAAGGAAATTCTTGTTTGACAATAGGCAAGGCGAATATTTCCATCATTTTTGGCATTACAAATTCTGCAAAAAAAAAAAACCGCTGTTGCAAAAACCATCCTTTCCATTTCGAAATAATCATCTTGTGCGAAAGCTTCAAGAATGAGATAATGGAGCCATTTTGGTACATCTATTTCAGAGATGTACATGAAACTTCAGAGGAAAAATCCGGAAAGTCAATAAAGAATACACTAGATTTTAAAACCTTTATAGTAACCTTTCCTTTACATATAAACAGATACGTTTTTTCATGAAGGTAAGGGAAGCCAATATTGGGATACACCAGCAAAATTGTTTTTAATGTACAATACAAACCAAATAGGAACCACAGCCAGGAAGAACTCAGATTGAGAAACTATTAAAAATTCTAATAGATGAAAAACAGCCAGTAAACAACTCTTTTGTCAGACTTGTCAATTGTTAAATACAACTTCTAAATCATTAACTGTTTTCTTATTTATTTAAAGGAACCACGGGTGTCGTACATAAATCGCGTTACGTAAAGGCATGTTTATAAGCACCGCTCTGTAAACGTAAACGAAATGAAGAATACTGGATTCCAGTAAAAATTGTATTCTTTAAATAAAAGCTGTTTTCGTTTTTTACTCCACTTGTTGAATTGTGTTTTTGGAAGTTCGTTGCGATTCCTTTGAACTACTCTTTCTGTTTCTATGATGATTAACATAATAAAATACGTAGGCAAATGGAGAGCAAAGAAATAACTCAAACAGCCATATCATCTCCTGATACCTCTTATTTGCTTTGAAACAAACAGATATCCTTGTTCCGTATTGTGCCAGAAAATCACCTTGGATTAATGCTATGCAGTATTTTCCTCTTTATTGCCAAGCTATGCGATTCACAAGTATTTCCACTGAAACACCTCTGTACGATAAACAACAACCTTCGAACTGTGGGCATGAAATAAAAACGTTAATGCCATAATTTCCTGTAGTCATCATCGCACATAAAGCTGTCATGCCATAGCTAACAAAAACAAAGCCAGCCAAATGTAGCCTGCATGAGTATCAGGGACTGAATACAGTATCCCTTGCTGGAAATCCCAAACAATGTTTACTAATGTAAGTAATTACATTAAATAAAAACACACATGTGGAAATGTCTGACGCTGGGGCTACAGGAGTGGCTGAGAGGTGGAACAAGGAGTGGAGAAAGAGAAAGAGAGAGAGAAATGGGAGAGTGTGCATTTGGTGAATGACAGAAGGGGTAGCAGGTTGGACTACCAAAGATGTGGAGTTGTAGCTGATGTTTGTATTTATAGGAGTACTTTGTCTTTTGTGATATTTAGATACTGTTGCTTCTATTCCATTGAATGTCCCTTCAATGAACATATGAATAATAAATGAGTTTACGGCAAAACCAATGAGGAGCGCTTTTGCCTTTGCCTTTGTCTGGCGTGTTCGGTCTTTTTGGTTTTTGTAGGAATTCTATTACATTCGCCTTTAATTAACGCTTAAGTACAGCATGTGGAATTCGCAATGGCAAAGGCGACGGTCGTGGCAACAATCGACGACGACGAAAGGCGCCTCAGTATTATGACAACATTGTATGCATATTATTAGCAATCAAAGACCAAGCAAATGCCGCTCAAGTTCTGTCCACAACACGGGAGCGTTACTTTGTTCACCTCAATACCAAACAAGTGAGCATTTCTCGGATAAGGGTGTAATTTGCGTGTATTTTATTAGTAACGATGAATGTTTGATTTATATTTACTAATATGGGCACGCTGAGTGCTTTTTAAGGAAGTGTACAACAAACTAAAGCAATATGAGGACGAGTGTTATGTTACCAAGGACTCTCCCTCCCTTTTTTCCCCCTCTTGCAACAGTGTTGATATCAGTAGCACGTTTTGAACTAGTTGAAAAACTAAGAATTTTCATAGGCGCCCTTTCCGGCAAGTTATTGATTACCCATTAGGTTTGAGATAAACGAAAAAAAAGGAATACAAGCCGGATCTAGCGTAACGAGATTGTGTATTTCCGTTTCCGCAGGATACACGTATTTCTTTCCTTTCTTCTTTTCTATACTTCTCTCCCTCTCTCGGCGTTCACCACAATTGTGATTTTCTTTCCCTTTTTGGATGAAATTTATTACACTTTTTTAATGTTAAAATCTACAGATTATGGCAAGAAGATGAGAAAATAAGAGAAACGGATTATGTGAAAGAGACCAGTGACCCAGTTTAAAGATTTCAAGGGAATTACGGAGGGAAACAATAGCAAATGTAGTAAAAATACGAAGATTATTTAAATTTTTCGATTTTCTGCCCAATTTTGTGGATAATCAAGAAATAAACTAAACAAAAATACTGTGATAGTGTGCATAGTTTTTTATTTTTGCGTATTTCTTGGAGTAAAAAGTAGCAACATCACAACAATTTTTATTATGTCCTTTTCTTGAAAATGTTTCGAAAATTTAATAGCGTTGGACGTTCAAAGCTAAGCATGGGGGAGGTCATTACTTTTAACTGATTTCGTTCTAGATCGATTTTCTTTATTTCATGTATTTTACACAATAAATATTTGAAAAGACACTTAAGAGAGCTAAAAAAAAGCAGCAAACATGTTCCGAGAAAATGTGTGTTGTTGTCTAAATACGGCGGACACAACACTTTGAAAGTCTTAGGGTTACATTATTTGCATCTTGCTCCTTGAAAAGACTAAAAAAGTTATGTCGCAAAGAAAAACACTAAAAGTTTTTAAACCGACTTCACACGACCACCGTAAACTATTTTGTAACATCGTGACCAGCCATGTCGCGATGGTTGTTGCACGCGATTATCGTTCGCATGATCGCCCATACAGCCACTTATCATTATTTGAGCGATAAGTCTGACAAACACTTCGAGTAGTAGCCGAGTAATCGGCAAGTCTTGTAAATGCTTCTCTAAATATGACATTCGGATTTGTCTTTAAACTGTATGTCTCGTTGAATGAGTCCAAAAATACGATGTGTGTATAAGATTCAAAGGAATTTGTTGGTGTTGTTTGTAATATATAGCAACACGATGCAAAGTTGTTCAATACTTTTCGGGAATACAACCAAGAGAACTACATCAACATATATTTCGTTAACAATTTATTCAAATTTTTATGTTGTTTGTTTTTTAGACCAAGACAACAGCAACCAATTTGTCTGCAACCATATCGAATACGAGTACAGCAATAAAACAAACATTTTAAAAAAACTGTGATGAGTTTGATTTGTTTTTTTCCTTCGATGGTTTTCTATTTTTTTCTTTGTAATTCTTCGTAGTTCTTGTTCTCTTGGTGAGTGAGATTAGGCTTAATGCCAAAATGAAAAAAATTCCGACAAAATATAAATCGTTGTCGAAAGTTTTCATCTTTGTTCTTTAGAATGTAGTTGCTGATTCAGTAATGACTTAGCTTAATAATAACAAACATTCGGCGTGCAAAGAAATATTCGATTATCATCTGTTTCACAATGATTAGATAAGCGACGTGTATGTGCAACAACACATCATGGATTCAATACCCAGTACGGTTATCTGATCTGCCACATACGTGTACATCGATTATTGCCACAAATCTTTCGAAATCTCATCGGGTAACAAAGATTCCCCTTAAAGGAATCTTCCTAAATATAACTAAATGCTTGCTTGCATTTTGACGGCAGATGCCAAAACGCCTAAAAGCAAATAACAAACAAATAATCGTTTGATTTCTCATCAAGCAGCCGCCAGCTAAAAATCTAACGTCTTTTTCCTCTAATGATAAAATTGGCATAGCAGCCTACTAACGTCCACCATCCAAATACAATTACAATATATAGGTAAACACAAAATATGTGCTTAAGACACATTTAAAATTCTTATTTTCAAGAGTTTTTCTTTTCCCAGAGATAAATTAATGTAAGTTTTGGTGCCCTAACTCTATATATGTAAACCAAATTTGTTAAAACATTTTCAAACTGTATCATTGAAAAGTGCGACCACCAACATCTACAACTAACCATGTTCGAACACCTTGCATTGCACCGAAAAGGGACAATAAATTTGCAGCGCCTGTCAAATATCAAGCCAATTATGGCTACAAGAATGACAGTCATGTGATATTCAGCCTAGTAAAACTGAACATTTGCCAATGTGTAGGCTTAATGGAAGACTTTGAAAATAAAACCGAACACAAGTTAATAACTGTTAATGGGGTGTCGGTCGAGAGGGAGCCTCGCTTTCAAAATTGGCCCCTTCAGGCTGTCAGGAGGTCGTAGCCTGCAAAAGAATTCGTTGAAGCCTGGGGTAACATCGCTTTTTCTACGCAATTAGCTATCTGCATATTTTTAATATTGGATTTTGTTTGCAGATGTAGAGGCTGCAAATAAAGCAGTAAACATTTTTGTCTTTTAAAGTAAAAGAAAATTGAATTCTGTCGGAAACAATTATTAAACATTTAAAAAATATATCACAATAACATTGTAATTTCATACTATAAAATTGCTTTCGCGCTCATCCATCTGACAACAAAGAGAATAGGTAATAAAATAAAGGGAAACAAGTTCTCTCGATTCATGTTTGTATTGTCGACATCTTTACGGGCGTTGTCAGTGAACTCCTCCTAAACGGCTGGACCGCTTTGCATACATTTTTGTGTATGCGTCTGGGTGGTGCCCGGGATGGTTTAGATTTACAATTTGGTCCAATTGGACAAAGGGGCGTGGTACCTCCCATACAAAAAAAAAAATTAAAAATCAATTATTTCTGCTCCTGCTTACGGTATTTGGACAAAATTTGGTGCGTAGGTTTGATGTACATATCTTAAGTGCTACTGCAAATATGGGCGGGATTGGACAATGGGGCGTGGTACCTCCGATACAAACCATAAATTAGATATCCAATATTTCTGCTCCTGTTTACGGTATTTGAACAAAATTTGGTACATCGGTTTGGTGTACATATCTTAAATGCTGCTGCAAGTATGGGCGGGATTGGACAATGGGAAGTGGTACCTCCTATACAAACCACAAATTAAAAAGCAATTATTTCTGCTCCTGCTAAAATTTGAAGGCAAAGCAACGTTTGCCGGGTCGGCTAGTAGAGTATAAGATTATAAAGATAATACATACAATCCATTTAGACGAAGGTTGTATGCAGGATGTAAGAAAAAAATTTATGAAATTTACATTTCTTTAAATCGCATTAAACTCCACCCACAATATTATTTCGTTGGAGTGACTGAGTCTCTCTTTATGTTACAACATTCCTCTCCATATAAAATACAAAATAGCGGACATGCTTTGCAAAGCGCAAAAGCATTTTGTATAGTATATTTTGCACAAAACATATACGAGGTGTGTTCAAAAAACAAGGTGAATTTTCAACTTTTGCGGGTTACGTCCATTCGACTTTCGATTATTATTTTTTTATGTTGGTACACTCGTCTCGAAGATATGTTGACGGTTATATCTATATATCATGTTTAGTTTGTTTGTGAGAGGCATAAATAAGAAAAGTGTTTTGCGTGTCCAATGAAAATGTTGAGAAAGTGAAGAAAATTGTTATGGAAAATCGTCGAATCACAATTAGAGAAGTTGCTGAGGATGTCGGCATATCGGTTGGTTCATGCCATGCAATCTTTTCGGAAATTATGGACATGAAACGTGTGGCAGCGAAGTTCGTTCCAAAATTGCTGAATTTTGACCAAAAACAACGTCGCATGAGCATCACTCAAGAATTGTTGTAAGGAGTATTACCTTGAAGTTATGCGCCGTTTGTGGAATTCATGACTTTTGCATCACGATAATGCACCTGCTCACTCATCTTTGCTTGTGAGAGATTATTTGGCCAAAGACAACACCGTTATCATGCCTCAGTCACCGCATTCACTAGATTTCACCCCCTGCGACTTTTTCCTGTTCCCAAGATTGAAGAGACCCATGAAAGGACGGCGTTTTGCCCCGATTGAAGAGATAAAAACCGAATCGCTGAGATAGCTCAAGGACATAACAAAAAGTGCATATCAGAACTGTTTCGAGGATTGGAAAAAACGCTGTCACAAGCATATTATATCTGAGGGGGACTACTTTGAAGGAGATAAAATAGAAATTGATGAATAAATATTTTTTGAGAAAAATGAAAATTCACCGTATTTTTTGAACACACCTCGTATATGTATGCGAGTGTAATATCCTCCCCATACATACACACTCGCACAGACATACATATGTGGGCACACACACTGCTGCCATAATCTTTCGTTTGAATTGAGGGGACAATTTAGGTGATGGCCAACGTAGTGTTTGAATTAAATAAGAGTTAATTTACTATAAAATAAACAGATGCATTCCTACACGCAAATATAAGTGTACATTTACGTTTTGTGTTAGTGAAGTGAGTTGAGTTACAAGGGATTGAGAGAACACGACCGCGACCGAACAGCATTTAGTTAATTTAATACAATCTTGAATGACAATGCTGGACACGACTACAAGGCAGAATTTGTGTTTGGTAAGCTGCTAATTGATCTTTATAAAATACTTGTAAGACAAATGTCAACCGGCCCAGGGACTGCTAATCAGCCAACTAGTAGTTTTGAAACAGACACCCTGTAAGCCTCAATATTGTTCTTCATCAGCTATTTTAGATTGGATTTGTGCTCGTTGAAAAATCATTGTAAACTTCGTTTTAGGCCATATTTATTATATTGGCTTTAAAAGTAATGTATTTACAAATTTATATACAAGAAAACAATTATTTTAATCTATTATATAATCTCCCACTCTTTTATTAACTTCTTCCCACCTCTCTGGGAGCTTTTAAATTCCTCTCTCATAAAACTAGCGTGGTTTTTCTGAAAAAAAAACATTCAATTCGATTTTTCATTTCCTCGTCGTTGCGGAAATTCAAATCCTTAAAGTGGTTGTTCAGACTATGAAATAGGAGATAGTCGGACGGGGCGAGGTCTAGGGAGTACGGTGGATGAGGTAAAACTTCCCACCCAAGCTCTGACAGTTTCTGACCGGTCTGCAAGACAGTGTGACGCCTCGGTGAGGCAGGGATACATCGAGGTTGCTCACAAATTCGAGCTCTTTTATGACCCTGTGAACGGTTCAGACTGATTTGTTGATTATTTCAGCTGTTTCTCTAACTGTTGCACGGCGATTAACAATAATTTAATCTTTCACCTCCCCGGAAACAATTTATTTTGGTCGTCCCGATCTGGGAGCGCCCGTTACAGAGAAGTCACCAGTAGAAAATCTTTTAAACCATTTCTGGCAAGTTCTTTCATTTGGTCCGTTTTCTTCATAAGCAGACTTTATTTTTCGGGTGGCTTCAGCAGCCGTTTTTCCTTTTTGGGAAATAGTACAGCATAATATGCCTAAAATGCAATTTTTCGCTCATTTGTTCTACATTTTAAAACTTTTTTAAAACGCTATAACCACTACTAGACTAGAACGAGAACACAAGTAAACAATAGTAAACAGTTTCGAGAAGGAGTGAGAGGAAGTTATGATATTGTTTGAAGGGATTCTACGTCACGAGAAGTGACTAACGAATTAACCGATCGAACTTTCCGAACGACTCGATACTTTGCAGAGATAAACCAGGGAACAGGCGCCATAAATTTCGGCCACAACCATCGATTTGGGATCCACTGGCGCGTGGACGATTTTCCAGTCGAAAACCGTATTTTGTGCTATTATTGAATAACCAGGTCCACAGGTAGTGTGACCTCTCTTTAAAATATACCTATATACAAAATTGGCCTGTTCCTCATAACGTTTTTAATTAACGAATAATTTGTGAAAATATTGCATAAATTCGGAGAAAGGGTATAATTCAAAAGTTTGATTTATTTTTGCTACTGGATCAAGACTTTACCCTTTTTTATATCGCTGTATATTGATGCGCTTGAACGCGTCTATGTCGTATATAGCTCATAAAGCTTAATGTTCATGCGACACTGATGCTCTCCGTTAATGAAGATGTGTCCATATATTTTCCTCTCAAAGATTCCCAACACTCTCAGCATTCATCCGCTTGTGTCATAACCTAAGATTCTGTACCATAGAACAAGACGCATCTCTTGCAGCCCTTTAAAATGTTTATTGCCTGTTATGGCCCTCTTCAAAATTCGTACAATGTAAAGCTTAACATATACCTATACATATCTTGTAATTAATGAATAAATGTAAAATTAAAAGAAAAAAACTAAGCTTCACCCTTGTATTAGCAACTTTTACCTATTGGACCGATTTTGCCCAATTTTAGTCTACGGTGTGGATTACGTTGTACAGACTTATCGCCAGACAGCTGGGCATGCCGGAAACATCCTCTTACTATTCATTATATATCGATCGAATTAGCATTTTTTCCATAAAAATGCTTAGGATTTTTCAATTACGCTCCCGAATAATGATATTCCTTTAAAAAATTAATTAATGATTAATGAGAAATTAATTAATGATAAAATTAATTAATGAGAAATTAATTAATGTTAAAATTAATTAATGATTAATTAATGACTAAGGTCATTCCAGTATGCTATATGTTGCTTTCATTAACGAATAGTTAAAAAATTGTCGAAAAATTATGAAATATGCCAATTTTGCCAGAGGTAGGTTTTAGTCTTGCAGGGCAATTTTCGAATTTCGAACATAATTTGGCTCTGAATATGACATATTTTTACGAGGTCACAGATGAATGTTTCTAATTGGTACAAATGGAATGGCAGAATGAGCACTCCTCCAATTCTATGATGATGAGCTTAAAAATGCATTGATTACACTGAGAAACAGCATTTTTGACGACTCAAAACAGTGGACGGATTTCATGCATCTTGAATATATTGAATTTAAAAAGTTTATTAGTTTCTCTGGGTTAGCTTTAGTACAAACCATAGGAGGTAAGATCAGTTTTAACATTTTTATCGAATCAAGTTTTACCACATATGTCTATACCGCCTATTCCGCTCATTTCAACGGTTTATTACTTTTATATGCAGTATTTGGTAAAAGTGAATATGTGCAGAAGATTAGCAATTTTTTTTTGATATCTCCAATCCAGTGCTTTTATGCATTTTTGTTAGATCCGATCTATTGCAATAATTTGACTATTTTCATGAGCTATATCAGATCTGCGAAAGCATTAGTACAGGACAAATTTTACAAAGAACTATGATGCCATTTGAATCTTTTACAACATTTTCAATACTTATATCGACTGCACAATGCAATAGAATGTATGAACTAGAGGTTGTTGAAATTAAATCATTAATATCGTTTCATTTCTGTGCGTAATATCTCGGAAGGCTTTCATTAGTTTTGTTTTGTTATTTCCATACGTAAAGAAATGAAATTTGAATCCGTTCTAATTGTACAACTTAACTACAATCTTTTAAAAAATGATTTAATATTTATACTAGGTATTCTATGCTGGCTTTACTTAAGTATGTGTATATTTTTAATTAGATATATACGAGGGTTTGCCCAAAACTAGGTGGCCTGATATACCTTACAGATGGTGTCAGTAGTTTGAAAAAAAAAACTATTTTGGTAAAAGTGGCAACTTTATAAAACATATGTTTTAAGTTTGAAGACGCCATTTTATTTAGTATTTTTATTTGAGCCATCAAAAGTAAACGATCTCAGTGAATTTGTAAACGTGGAACAAATTGGTCACCGTAATGTAATTCAATATTTCCATTTAAAAGTCTCAATCCAATCAATATTAAAGTCGAGCTAGATTCTACTCGAGGAGAGTCTGCTCCTTTGTTTACGACTGTAAAATATTAGGTAGCAGAATTTAAACGAGACCGTACGAGTTGCCAAAACCGAGAACACCGTGGTGGTCGATAAATTGAAGTGTCCCCGTCAGACACGGTTAAGAAAGTCCACAAAATAGTATGGGATGCATGAGCTACCAGGCTGAAGGTGCATGAGCTACCTGAAATGATAGGCATTTCGAAAAATGTTACGCATCGTACGAGCATACTGACCGAATATTTGAAGATAAAAAAGCTGTGCGCAAGATGGGTGCCGCGCTTGCTTTCAATAGAGCAAAAACAGCGCCATGAAGACGTTTCAGTAGAGTGTTTGGCGACGTTTCACCGCAATAAAGCTGAATTTTTGCGTCGATTTATAACCATGGATGAGACATGGATACAGCACTTCACATCGAAGACAAAGAAACAGCCAAAACAGTGGAATTGAATGGTAGAATCGTGTCCAAATAAGGCAAAGACGGTTCCATCTGCAGGCAAGGTCATGGCGTCTGTTTTTTGGAATGCGCATGGAATTATTATTATTGATTATTTTCAGAAAGGAAAACCATAAACGGCGAATATTATGCCAATTTATTGCAGCGTTTAGGTGATGGAACTGTGGAAAAAAGGTCGCATTTAGCGAAAAAGGAAGTGTTGTTTCATTAAGACAATGCTCCAGTTCACACATGCACTATTGCGATGGCCAAGATTAATGAATTCAAGTTTGAATTGCTTCACAACGCGCTATTTTCTATTTAGAAACTTGAAAAAATGGCTCGGTGGTAAAAGATTTCCCAACAATGAAGAGGTGGAGTCTGCAGTTGATGGTTTTTTTTTAAGGAGTTTGACAGTTCTTATAGGTTACAGAAGCTATTGCACATCGCTGGAAAAGGATACTAAAATGAGATTATTTTTAAAAATAAAGAAAATTTTTACCAACTTTTCGGTGTCTTCATTGTTAGGTGTGGCAGTTTTGGGACCGCCCTCGTATATATATAAATTTCACTAAATGCAATTTTTAGAACCATAACAAATTGGCATTTAATAAAATATATTAAGAAATTTGAATTGCAAATAAATTGAATGGATGTGGCTTTTAATAATTGTATTGAATTGATTATACAACATTAACTGTACTGTAAAAAACACTGTTAAACAGAATTTTTTCTTTTTCAAATGGACGATAACAATACATTGCGACGGCAAAACTATCATTATTATCACTTAAAAAAATTTTAAATAACTCAGTAGATTTGCTTGCATGAAAGAAAGAGGTAGGAGCTTCGGTCATTTAGAAGCTTTGAACCGGCGGCCGCGATTGCCAAAGCACCTGAAGGCAACATCACTGAAAAGTGAGACGAAAAACGTCCATTGGAGGCTTCAAAATACAAAAATTGCACCAACATTTGATTTTGCACCAACAATGATTATCAGGCTTTTACAATACAATAAAATTTGTATTTCATAAGTCGAATATGGTGATTTTGGTAGATTTTTCGACGATGAACGCGAATTATCATGCTGTCCAAGGATTAATGACAGTCTTGAAATAGAACTAATCACACACTTATTGAATGTGAGAAACCCAATCCCAACCTATCCATAGGGTGTGATGATTTGTTCCTGCATTTTTTTTTCTTTGTATTATATGAATGGAGTCTATTTCTGACATGATAAAAATCTATCTATCTATCATGATATCATTTTCGATAAAGTGCATGAAATTTGAAATTTTTGTGTTATTTTTGCTTGATAACAAATAGGAGATGCAATTTGTTCATATAACTATGAATTAAAACACAATTCAAAAGTCTATGTAGAAAAGAACGTGAAATATTGTTCAAACTTTTTTTTTTATCAACAATAGCCCACACCTCACCTCTTGCCAACGAATTTCGTATTCTGCCACGGTCGATGCATAAACTTTGCGCACATCGGTTTATTTGCTGCTTGCAATTTTTACGATTGCTTTGAAAGTGTCTTCGCTCCGAAATTGATGCTTGTTAGCTTTAAAAACTTTAGCCAATTCCTTGTGCTTTCCGCCAGCAATCGAGATGTTTTGCCTGCGGGGTATCGGTCGGCAAGAGGAAGATGGCCTCGTTTAAAGTACTTCTCCTCTGTGTAGGTGGTGTTTGCTGTAGTGCATTTTTGCGATTGGCTTCCATTTAGAGAGAGAAAGAAAGGAAGAAAATGGTTAAAGGAGTGGAATATCGATATTCTGCGGAAATCCGTATTTCATAAACATTTGCAATGCAAAAATCTCATTTCGAATATGCCTGGATTTTAACGAGATAAACGAGTATTCATTGTGCTTATTTATTCCTTATAGGTTATTGTTAGAGTTTGTCTATTCTGTTTTCTTTTGTTTGTTCTGCGCACTCGTTTAGCATTCTTTTGATACAGTTTGTGGGGGAAAACTGACTTACAGATTTGAAAGAAGCTCCAAAGAAAAAAATTGCAATGGTAAAATAGGATTTGAAAAAAAAAAAAAACAAAGCAAAGAGTAAATGCTTTCAACTTCCAATTCACATCGACTCGTAAGGATTTTGGGGTTATGAGGCTGGTGCAATTATAATCAACCGCACTCGGCGAGAGTACTAATAGTGCGGGTTATTATTTCAGTTTTAGCTTGCGGCCTTCAAATGAAGTTAGTTTCAAAAGACATAAAATGTCCAATTTTCCGTTTTCTTCTAAGCCGAAAATTAAAAAAAAACAACACAGATGCGTAATTTAAAGACATTATTTTCTATCGGGTAACATCTACATATATCATAATATTTTTCATTATATTGTTGACAGTTTGAATGGAATTTAGTTTAGTTAATTTCGAAATAAAGAAGCCATTACTTACCTAAAATCCAAACTTAAATTTCGCTGATGCGTCGATGCACGCCTGGGCGGATTGGCCCCAACGCCCCCTGCTCCGCCTTGGCCGTTCATTCCTCCTGCACTGCCATTGCCTGACGTTCCGGCAGCTATGCTTAGATTCGGTCTCCCATGTACCGAGGGCATCGAGTGATTAATGAATCTACTCAGACTTAAACGAGGCTTGGAGTAGCGCGTATGCTTGGGCGTTGTGGCTGCAGAATTAGCCGCAGTCTGTTGATTGGGTGGCAATGAGGCCAGGCTGCTGTTGCTGTTGGGCATTATGATGGGCAATGTTACGTGAGAAGATCTCAGGAAAGCGGGCATGTAGTCTGAACTGGACTGGGAACTCCTCGTGACCATCGTGGGCGATGATGGTTGTGAGTAATCGTTGCCTGCGATGTCACAGCCGGCTGCAGACGAAGAACATGAACTTGGACCGGAATTGAGAAGGGCTAGTGAGTTGGTGGAATTGGAAGATACGGAAATCGATGATGATAATGATAATGATGTATTACTACTTAGGCTCAAATTCAGACTTTTGGCGGGGCTTGGATGCGTCAAATGATCCTGCGTGGAAGTCAAAGATGCTGCCGCAGTAGCGGCCGTGGGCGCTATGGGACTGTGGACAACTGTGCTGTTACTCTGGTCGCTGGAACTGCTACTAGTGATGCTGGTGCAGTTGGCAGCAGAATGTTCTGATTCGTCATCTTCTGCATCTATCAAATGCTGTGTAGGACTGCTGGCCAAACTGTGCTGGCCATTTGTAAGTGTGGCATTGTGATCGTCCAACGATTCGTTGCCATTTTCGGAAGGTGTCGCCGAGACATTCCCACCAATCGATTTGCCACCGTTCATATTGCAATCCGCATTAGCCGACTCTGCAGATGGCGTCAATCTAACGGTCTGCAAAGGAACGTGATCCACAACATCTAGGCCGGCTGCTGGTACCGCCGCCACCGAGGCCGGTCGAAAGTTTAGCATGTCTGTCTCCAGCAGATCGTCCGCCATTACTACGGGTGACAACAGCTTATTAGCTGTGTCGATTTCGCGAATATGCCTCAGATATTGATAGCTATTGTCCTGGACATTAATGGATTTCTTCTTCGAGGAGGATGTGCTCAAGGTGTTGGTGATCATGCTTAGGTTGTTGTGTTTATCGTTCGAACCACTGACAACATTTTGGCCAACAGAAGCATTTTGGCTGGCATTCTTTTTCGTTTTAAATGCAGAAATAACGGAATTCATGCTGATGCAGTGAATATATTTCGATGAGAGACAATTAGACCGATAGAGCACACGTGGAGTTACGATGAGTATTTTTTAAATTCCCACGAAGATAAACAGAGAGAGAGAGAGAGGGAGCTGAGAATAAGAAATCTGTTCTCTACTATGGAGTAATAAGATTCGATGATTTTGATTTGCTTGTGAATGTAGTAAACGGTGACAAGTGGAAAGCAAGAGTTTTATAGAGGAGAGTTACGCTGAAAGTCTTATGCCATTGTTGCTGAAAATCACAACCTTCTTACATGCTATAATTCTGATTACATTCAACATTTTTGTCCTTTGTAAATCAAGACATTTTGTGTCGACTTCAAGTAATCGCAATTTTATCATTTATGCAGTGCTCCAATTTAAGAGGCTTCCAATATCCATTGTTTATTAACAAGTCCAAAAATCTGCAAATAGACGACAAGAAATAACAGGATTATTAGACATTATAGGACATCCAATGGAAGAGAAAAATAGAAAATGAATAGAAAAACAAGCATTTAACTTTTTTTTAGCACTTGTTTTTGTCATAGGAATGATACCCGCCCCCTTTTTATCTGTCATTTCAATTTCACCTTATAAACGTAATCCGTCTTATTTTGGGATATGGGCGCCATCTGTAATCTCATTTTGTGACCATCAATGGTGGCATTGAATGCGAATGGGCGATTTTGTCATCTCACTAAAGCCTACATTGTGGCAATCTATCATTTATTTTTTGGTCTGATGTTGTTAACTGAACCATATTTGGCCCAGTCTCTACAGCTCAAACTATTAATGAGAACATACTGTTGTTGTTAGCGGCGGTGTTGGCTGTTGTTATTGTAGACATTTTTGTAGTCGTCGCCATTGTTGTCATTTTATGTAGATCCCATTTGCTTAAGGCCGGCCGGCTGCTGACTGACTGGCTGATTCATGAATTGGACTTTGCTTTCTTTTTTGTTTGGCTTTTAGGTCTGAATAAATAATGGCGACTAATTTAATATTAAATCATTTATTGAAATTTGTTGTGGTTGTTATTGTCGTAGTTGTTTTTAATTGCAACGACATAAGTAAAATTGTACATTTTTCTAAATTTGAGATAAGTCTTTATTCGAACATTAATTGACGATTACGATAGTGATGCAAATGTGTTCAAATATCCTGAGTTCGATACTATGAGATATGATAATTAATTAACTAATTGATAGGCAAGTGTGGTATTGAAAGTCCTCCAAATAGTCAACACGCATTGGTTGAAAAGAGCAGAGGAAGTTGAACATCACGAAAAACTATAGATAATGGTTACATCAAGCAAATAAGTTTTCAGCAGTGCGAAATGTCTTTTACAGCAGCCAATTGGCTTCCAGCTACAATCTATATAATTTAAAGTCATTAATAAAATACAATAACGTAGTTATATGATTCACTACACACCCACTGAAACGAGCAATTTTGCCCTAATTTGTTAAAACTTTTGGAAATGAAATGACTAAACGATTTCACCAATTGACAATATTTTTGGCAAATAGTCTATATTACTCAGTCAAATCAAACGGTGTAGAACATTTTATTGAGTTGAGTGAACTTGAGATTGCTGACATAGAGTAACCCAGAGTAATGGGAAATAGGCGGCTAATATGAGCGCAATTCGAGTATTTTTAGTCGAAATTTGTTTTTTTTTCGAAAATGGAATTTAGCGTTATTTTACTAGGAACGCGTTAGGTAAATATATATTTTACGAATTTTACGAAACGTTAGGACAACATAATAATAGAAGCTTTTATTTAAAAACATTGATTAGGCCCTATTAACTAAAATAAAGAGAACAGAGAAGGAATTGATTTGGCCAAAATATGTTAATGAGAATATATATTTCATTTCATTCACACAAAAATGATTAAAGGCTGTACATACATATATGTGCTAACTTTGTTACTCGAAAAGACCCAAGATTCAGGAATATTAAACTCGCATATCCACTTGTACAGCGTTATCTAATTAGTGGTTTCAAAACCGCCAGAATGTCATAACCAAACTTCTGTGCAAGGAATTGACAAGAATATAAAGTCTTATAGTCTTTATGTATAAAACTATATATAAAGACTATAAAAGAAAGAAAAAAAGACTGGAAGCATTACAGATACAGTAAGGCCTGCAAAGTATGCAGTGCCGCAAATATCGCCTCTGTTAGTGAAGTGTGGTGGATAATCCGAATTTCAATTTAGAGTGCTATGGCCATATAATAATCGACTGTTTTTGGCCTGCAATTAAAGAATAAGAACTGGCAGATATTTGGTTCCAACAAGACGGTGCCATGAGAGCCTCAAAACATGAGAGGATTCCAGAAAGCATAATTTCGGGGCTCGGTAACGTCAATTGACGCGGTTAGATTTTTTTTTTTTGTGAGGCCATAATCCTCAAACGTTGGGGCATTTGAAAACCAACATTCGTCCAGTTATCGCTGAGATACCGTCCGAAATGTGCGAAAAAGTGATCGAACACTACCCCAAAAAGATCCACTGGTGCAACCAATCAAGAGGTGGTCATTTAAATGACGTTGTATTTCACACATAATGACAAAGTCCAAGCATTATAATGAAATAAAAGTTACATCGAGATCATAGCTTTATGTGCGTTTTATTTAACTTTACTTTTGAAAACGAAAAATTAATAACCCTTTATATACTTTCAAGTCCTGTAATTCTCTTCTTAACGAGCACAAGTGTGATGCGAGTTACAACCGCCTAGAATACATTCTTTGCGCTATACAGTCTACTTTATTACAATTATATTTTAGAATTGCTTGTTTAAATTTAAATACTTCAATTTCCTATTTAATATTGAAAAGTTATAAACTGACAAAGAGAAATTGCAACTGGCACTGGGAAGCCGATATTATATATATTTTCGATTTCAAACGATATCTTCGAAAAATTAAAACGCTTTTCTGAAATTTCGATACCTGTTAATTTTAATAGAAAAAGTAACTGAAAAGAAGCAAGAAATTATATAGGAGACTATTATAATGCTCAAAAAAAAAACGCAAATCAATTGCAAAAGTGGAAACCTCATTTTATTGAATCAAACTGTTACTGACCTAAACAAAATCAATTAACATTAAAGCATACCGTGGCCATGTCGTGAATGATCAGTAAATTCTTATATATGATGAAGAAGATTCAAACAAGAACAAGGGCTCTCTAACCGCACACAATGTGATTCATTTTATCATCAGATTTTTTTTAGAAATGAAGGACTAAAATATGTTAAAATAAAACTGATTCTAATGAGCTTTTTTCTAGAATGAGAAATGGAAACCGGTATCTTTAATTTTTTTCAGATTTTTTTTTTCAAATTATTTGAAATCCAATCGTTGTAAAAAGTTTAATAATTACCCAATCCAGTTCAGTATCAGTTTACCACGCAAAAATTTTGGAAATTCTAATTAAAATGTTGTCCAAAATACAATAGAATGAATTTAGTTTTACACCTGGATTCTAATTGAATGTTTCGCCTCGGACAGTGTTAAACATTTTCTGACCGTTACAAAAAAAAATAATTAATTACATAAAGTAGTTGTACTACAATATTGAATGTTTTTCCTGCAAATTCTCAAAAATTTTTGAAAATTTCGCTGTTTTTCACAACCTTGAATAGATGAAATTTAGTGAAGATATATTAAAAAAACCACTACTCTAATGAGTTGTATATTAGGCGAAGGATAAGAGGTAATATGAGAAACTGAAGCTGTATGGTTTGTAGCACAAAAGGAATGCCAGCTTCTACTTAATTATTATGCCAATTCTAGGAGTGACAATTTATAAAACGCAACGAATAGAATAGAGTAGAAGAGAACCGAATAGAATAGAATAGAATACAATACTATTGAACAGAATAGAATATAATAGAATAAAATAAAATAGAATGGAATAGAATAGAATAGAATAGAATAGAATAGAATAGAATAGAATAGAATAGAATAGAATAGGATAGAATAGAATAGAAGAAATAGTATAGAACAGAATAAAATAGAATCGTATCGTAATCGTTTTTCTTTTAACGTCCCTTCTATAGGTTATTCCCATGTTTGCAATTCTATTAAACAAACCTTCCATCATTTTCTATACGCCTTTATTCCTAATCTTGCAATATGTGCTATGCTTTTTAAACACAAACCAGCTTTTATAATTTTTTTTTTACTCCGAAATCCACAGGTTACACAAAATTTCAATTAATATTGAAACACGTAGGTTTATAAATAAATTTATTTATTCCAAATGTTACTGTTGTTATACAACTCCACAATAAACAATACAATACGTTTTATTGTTGAATAAATAATACAACATTGCTTTAAAACCAAAGCAAGAAAGGTTAAAGAAATTTACCGAAGACCATCCATAAGATGAATTTCCACATCTGCATTCCGCATTTGAGCCAAAATATTCTATTACCGATTACTTGCAAATGTAATAAGTGACAATTCCTGACGATCATTCCAATGTTTCCACATGGTTTATATTTTTTTTCTTTTGCATTCTATATAATTGTAAGCAATAGCAAATATTTTGATTTAATTTTTGTTTATAATATAAATTATACATATTTATAAATTTAAATGTTTATTCATTTCTAATATTTATTTAATGAATTTTATTTTCAATTAAAACAGAAAAAGAGTTTGGAATAATTGTCAGATGAGGTTGTCCGATTCTTTTTCTTTCTGCACTCTTTCCCCACTTCACACTTGGCGCTGGATAGGGATGGCAAAGTATCGGCCTCGTTATATTCTTCAATATCACATCCAGTTCATGGATAATTTTTAAAACGTCTGGCTTTTTCAGCTGCAAGAGAAATTCATTTTTAAGATTTGGCACATTGATTTGTCCGCCCTTAAAAATCTGTCCTTCGACTTACGGTTTTGCCACATTCTGGTCGTGGCATGCATCGACAACAACAAATACATCGTACTAACTGATATGTCGTAGTCTAAGTATCGTTACAAGCGGCATAATTTTGTATAAGTTAGCCAAGAGCCTTGAGTGCACAATTGGCCCCTTGGGAATCCACCGTTTTAGCCTGTTTGCCGTTATAAAGCGACGCCATCATAAATGATTTCGACTACAAGTAGTCTATCGGTGTATACAAAATTTTTGGATTTTGAGATCATACTGCGGCGACAGTCATCAATCAACATAAAAGTAGATCTAAACTTCACTTAGCCACTCTGCTAAAAACGATGAAAATTAATCACAAAATCAATCTATTTTTGCTCGAATTCTCCAAAAATATGTTGTTCACAGAGATAACCGTTTTTTACCCATTTACTTGCTGAAACAAAATTCATAAAAGGAGCATTTTAGGCGACTGCTTCCGAATAGAATAGTTTGTTTAGATAAAATATCGATGCTACCCCTTCTGGATGGTATTCTCTCGAAAAAGGAAATTCATTTTCTAGTTTCGAAGTCGATACACAAGATCTCTATGGGTCCAGTTTAAACATTCCTCTTTAATACTTGCGCATCATAAAAATAACAAAAACATGACCTAATTTGCTATTGAGTTAAAACTACACTACGACATTTGAATTAATTCCTATTTTGTATAAAACATAAAAGTGCAGAAGTGGGCGTAGATTTGTCTCACTTTAGAGGAATTCCGTGTTTTATTACAACAGTTGGGCTGCGAAAACAATCATCAACAATAGCAGGGTAGGAAAGCGAATGAGATACTCGTACTATGAATTTTTGTTTAAGTGCTTCCTTGGCTGCAATTTTGTCTCCCTCCAATTCGATTCTAACCGCCGCTTGACACAGTCATGCATCATCTTCAATTAACTTAAGTGCAAATAGTAGCAACAACAACAATGTATAATGTTTTATTACCCATTCAGAATCGAGTACTCGACTACAATCGTTTGATTGCATGAATACATGAAAGCCTTTGTTGGACTCTTCATAACGTTTCACAGGCGCGAACCCCAAATAAAACAACCAGATACCACATGAAAGTGAAGATATTACAAACTTAAAGTTCAATAGCGAGAGTTACGTAATATCCATAACCAACAATTTCATTAAGAGATTGTAAGCAGTAGATTCAAAATTAAACGACGCTCCAATGACTGCAAAATGAGTCGACCGACCTAAAGAATAGGAAATGGCATCAATTTGAATTTTCGTTAATATTTCCTCCTATGGATAAGAAATGTGAGTGAGGTTAAAGTGGGGAAAACTTATCGCATACAACTTCTTCCATTGCTTAGTACGCGAAAAATTTCGCATGATACGCAATTCTTGAGATATAACTAAATAGAGAGATGAACAACAAATTGCGAAATTTTATCTCACACTTAGCACTCTTCTTGAGAAGTTTCTTTTTGTGATTATGTATGAAAGAATGGTCTCAAACTTAAAGTGGTTTAGTTTTATTACAGTATCCAAACACGCACTCGTTACTTTTGTGTGCCAGCCAGTAACCAGTGAGTATTAAAAAAATTAAAAGTGTTAAAAAAAATAGCTTCGTGTCGATCGTGTTTATGACCAACAAACGACATGTGAAATGGGGAATATTGTAAAACATGTAGCTATTTCTAAATATTACGATGATGTTGGCAGAGTATTTCCGAGAAGCAGTACTCATTTGCAAATAAAAAAAGAAGTGACACAGTATCCCAAGGACAGAGGAGGAACATTTGTATGCGTCTATTTGCGTTCACGAAATATAATCTTCTGTTTAATGACGACTCTTAGCGTCAGCTCATGTATCCTCTATTAGCCATTTAGTACTCTAAAGTTTTAGTAAAACCTGGCACAAACTTATATTTTGTGTGTATTTGATATTTGGTTTACTCGTCATATCTATGATATTTCCATACCATTTGAATTGATGTAGTCTTTTATTTTCGTTGTGATTTCTCGAGAAAACAAGATTCGTTTAGGAAAGCTGCAACCGAGCTAAATAATACACTTTTAAAAAATGTGTGAAATTAAAAAAAAAAAAATGCAAATAAATGCTTGACTTTTTCCGCAAGGCGCTCTTCTTTCTTCAAAGATGAACAAAAGCGCTGAACAATCTCTTTTTTTTATGGTGAGACCCAACAGTTTTTATGAAACTAGTTGAAGTACAAACTATTTATTAAAAGTAAAAAAAAAAAAATTATTTACTGAAACACAAACTATAATATATAATTTCGAAACGAAAAATTCTCTTTTTTTTCTATTCTTCATCTATTTCTCTATCTATTCTATTCTATTTCTCATATCTTGATGCTATTAGAGATAAAGTGGAAGGAAGGGGTTCTTTACGTTATCGATTACAGATTACGTTCATTATTAATAATGCTCCTACGCCACCTACCATTTATGCAGGGCACAACAACATTTGTTTACAAATATTCAGGGTCTTTATTAAATAGTAATTTTTTGTTGATTTGTTGACGGTTTTCTTCTGTTCAAATTAAAATACTATTTAATTCAAATGGGAGTACAATCATAACCGACGGAATCAAACCCTAAAAGAAATGAAAAATACGCTTCATTGGTGAAAAAGAGGTGATTTCACTACTGCAAGTCGACAACTTGACTATATTTCGGAAATATATTTAATTAAAACCCATAAGAGTTTTATTTTTATTTGTAAACGGCATTACTACTGACCACCACAAGTCTAATCGGTTTAGACTTAATATTGAACATTAGAAAAAGTTTGTGTTTTTTAATTCCAGGTTTTATAAACAGACCTACACTTTCTTCCTGAAGAGCCCATACCTTCTTTAGATGTCTACACTTCCTGTGTTTTACAAATTCTACTTACGTGTTTGTTGTTAACATAAAAAAAGTAGAAAAGAAAATACTGTACGCTGCTTTTCCGACAGAAATCCTGTGACGCCGTGTCCTAACCAAAAAATGTTATGTTATGATTTCGAAACCGAAAATTCCACTTTTTTAGTCAAAATAGTTCTGTTTCGCTTGCTCTAATATTTTAAATTTAACACAATGATTCTGGCCCAACTACTTATATCCCGATGCTATTAGAGATAAAGTAGAAGGAGATCTTTTCGTTATCGATTACAAATCACGTATATTATTAATAATACTCCCACCACGCCACCTATCGTTTATGCGGAACATAACGAAATTTGTTTACAAATATTTGGAGTCTTTATTAGTTAGTACGTTTTAGTTGGTTTGTTGGTTTTCTTCCATTTAAATCAAATTATCATTTAATTTAGATGAAAGTACAATCATGACCGACGGAATCAAACCCTGAAAGAAATGGAAAGTACGTTTCTTTGGTGGGAAAAAAGTGATTACGCCACTGCAAGTCGACGCCTTGACCATATTTTGGAAACATATTTGATTTAATCCAAAGAAAAAGCTTTATTTTTCACCACAAGTCGGTTTAGACTTGCTGTTGAAGATTAGAAATAATTTTTTTTTTTTTTAATTTCCAGGATTCACCTTCTCCTTGAAGAGCCTACACCTTCTTTAAATGTCTGCACTTCCACGTTTTTACAAATTCTGCTTACGAGTTTGGTTTTAGCATCAAAAAAAATTGTCTTACCGACAAAAACACTGTGGCGCAATGCCGTAACCACAAAATGTTATAACATTTAAATAGAATTTATTTTTATTTGTTTATTTTACATTTAAATGGAATAGAAGAAAATGTTATAACATTTAAATAGGATTTTATATAAATTTGTATCGTTATCATTGTCTATACGATTTGAAGCAATAAAAAGTCAACTGTCCCATAATTTAGCTTACATACACTACACAAATAATCCCCTGTTGTACAAATCTGTAATGTCTTTAAAAATTTAATGTATGTGAATTAGTTGAAATTACTTTCTTACATTTCATTACATAAGACATATAAGGGAGGCACAATTTCAAAGGAAATCTTTCTATTTGTAGGCATATAAAAAGCGTATAACTCTATGAATTTTTAATGGAGAGGAATAGTTTAAACGTGTGTCTACCATCACTAAAAAAAACTTTCACAATTTCTTTTGACAATCCATAAAAGTGTATGCAATCCCATATCTACAAGGAAAAAAAAAAAAAAACAAAGAAAAAGTACGTTTAAAAAAAAATATCAGAACAATTCTGAAAAACGAATTGCTTGCGAAATCACAGTTTCTATTACTTGATATTCCCAATAGTCGTGGGAATTTTGAAATGTGGCTTTGCTCTGAATAATAAGTTTTAGCTGAATCTCTTTTAAAAAATGCTTTCTGCTTTTGAATTTTTTTACATTGAATTGTATAAAGGACACCCCATTGCTAGTCGAAGGAAAACGGTGGAGAGCCTGGGGATATTTTTCAAAATATTTCAAGTGTAAATACAAAAGATTTTATCTGTCATAGTTAATATAAACGTGCGTCAGTAGTAGTCAAGTTCTACTTTTCATATATAAACATTCCTTTCATGGCTTTGACTAAGATTCTAAGCACTGAATGCTTTAATTGTCGCTGTCGCTGGGAACATCTCTATCTAAATTACTTTTAAATTGTTCTTTTATTAAAAGCACATTTTTTTTACGACTTTTTGCCATGAATTTAAGTAAACGAACAAATGTATACGTGTGTATGTGCGATGTGAATCTGTACTCTTATTGTATTTGCCCCATCATTTTTAATAAATAAAAATCATATAAACATTTTGCACAGATTTCCATAACGAAGCAGTTCTCTATTCTAGACAATGATTATCATCACTTTTGAGAGTCTACAAGATTGTGAAATTCCAATGCTAAGAGGTCAGGGGATTTATTACACAAAATGAAGGAAATCAGAAAAATTTCCGCCAACAATTTCATTCGAATTTTGTATTTTGTTTAAAACCAACAGATATTTTAGTGTCAGTGGTCGGAAATCAGAAACAATCTGAGTCGCAAAAAAAATTGTGTAAAATGTTTTTGTTGGTATTCCATTGTTTGGACACTGGCATTTGCCATAGAATGCTAAAACGCAGACATATCAATCTTAAGAACAGCACTCACTCATTAAACTTCACACGACGCCCCTTTACGCTGGTGCAAAAGGTGAATGTAAATCGCAAAAATACTATGAATTAAAGCGCAAAACAATGAGCAAAATTATAACTTCCACTTATGAACTATAGAGGGAGGCCACTATTTTCTACTAAATCGATTTGCGATTTGTATGTGTGGTACCGTGGCCATGCAGTCGATTTTCATGCTGATGTCCAAATTTTACTAAAATTATACTAAGTTTAGAGCAATTTAACCAAAGATAAGAATTCAGTAATATAATATATACATATAGACCATTATATGGGTTAGGTAACTTGTATGGGAGTTACCGTAAGCGGCGTGATTATCCGGCCTATTTTTTACATCTTATGAAGCACTATAATGCTATATAATTGACAAAAAATTTACTAATTGCAGTCTGCGGATTAGGGATTACAGGGAAAAGCTACACTTCGACAAATCGGTCAATTTGCACGGGAGACACCAGAGGGGATGTGGCATTTTCGGAACTTAGTTCGTTAAACGTATGATGTGCGCCAAATTTGAGTGAATTCAGTATTACTGGTTGGAAGATGTGAAGTTTCGAAAATATGGGTTAAAACAGTAATTTCTAAGCGGAGTATCATAAAGAGCTTTGTTGCTTGGCCAATTTCTTTGCAATTTTTATAATAAAATTACAAACTAACACACTTATTAAAAATCTATGCTATTTGAGTTAAAAATTATAGAGGAAAGATTGAATTTTGAATATTTTTTGAAAAAGTCCGCCTTTTGGAATTATTATAACTAGTCAATGAAATGCCTTCAATGAGCTGTTAACTTCAATATTTAACCATTTCTAGATATTTGATTGATAGAATAGCTCTATATACATAGACATATAATATACAGGGTGAAGCGCGAATCGTGCTACAAACACAACGTCAATATTAATGGGGATCGTTACTTAAAGATGTTGAAGATGAAGATGTTGTGCCGAAGATGTATCCGTTTTAACAGCATTTGGTTGCAGCAAGATGGAGTAACTGCACACATAGCCAGACGGGTTATGAGGGAGCTCCAACGAAAATTCCCAAATAATTTAATATCCAAAAACTCCACTCTCCGCTGGCCCCAAGATCATCTGACCTGACTGCACCAGACTTCTTTATAGGGTTATGTCAGGCAAGAGGTGTACAAAACGAAACCAATAATTTTGATTGAATTGAAGCAGTCCATTAAAACAATAATTGAGGTGATTCTGACTTCAGCCCTTCAGGTCGCAATGAATAATTTTCTGATCAGGTGTCGCATATGTTTAAATGAGCACGGAGCTCATTCACAGTCAATCATCTTCGAATTAGTTGCTTAAAATAAAATTCAATTAAAGTATCCTTACAATAAACAAAAATGAGTGAAATAGTTATTTGAATTTCTTATTGTAGTGCAATTGGTGTACCACCCTGTAGCTGCCAAGTTTTGATTGATGACTAAAAATCACTTAACTGTAACACCCAAAATAGTTGGTTACGATAACAAGCGTGCATATACACACAATAAATACACAAAACCTGGTTTGCATCCAGCCCATAAGTGAGAATCTCTACCCACAATTTGTCAATGGCCATGAAAATTAATTTTCATCTACCAACAGGTTTACATTGTAGTGATTGAATCTTTGTTGATTTATGACCTAAATTCAACTTCTATCCTCTGTTGATTTTATATTAGATGTTTTGTTTTTTCTATGTCAAGGTAAGCCGTTTTACGGTTTCCCCCAACAATGCAATGTGGGGGGCAGGACATTGAACTATTTGTCTTGTACACGAATATGACACCAACAAGGACGAGTAACTTTCTGAATAGTTTCACTTTCTCCCCAAAGTCTCCTCTAGCGTTATAATGCTGAACAATAAAATTCAAGTTTCACTATAGGCCCTCTAGAGTTCGTTGCTGATATTTCGTATCTGTGACGGACGACGGGAGCTTTGTTTCGTTCGCGGCGTTTTTGTGTCCTATGAATTTGGGTTGTGTTTTGTCCGTTTATATGGCAGTTATTTGTCCGTGTCCTATTTACTATTTCGTGGAAATAGCTAAAGACAAATCGAAAGTAACAGCTGGTTATGTTTTAATAACTTTTAGGTTATTCATATGTATTTACTCTTGGTCATACTGTCGCGATGGCGATTGAAACTTTACTTCAATATGTTTGTTTTCCTTGGATATCGATAGTAGAAAAGTTAAAATCACAATGGGCTAATTATTAATGGGGTGCGGAATGACACCAATTTGTGGAGGTTAAAAATTCCAAATTTCATGGAAAAATTAGGCAAGTTGCCAATAAATGAAATATTTTGAAAATGAATCATGGTAATGAATCAATATCGAAACGAGACTATCTGGAGGGTTGCAACCAAGTTTTGTTTGTGCCAGGCCAATAGTTTTATAGCAGTAAATAATCAATATCTAATTAGTGTCCTAAATAATTGTTAGAACAACCGATTATATAGAAATCTTACCAATTAGCAAGTTACCAATAGATATACGTCAATATCATCAACACTGACATGTATTGATATGGGCATTGATATTCTACATTATATTAATATACATATAGAATAGTAGTTTCGAATACCGATAATAATTATAAGTAAAACGGTTCGAGACGATCTCAGAGAAAAGTCGTACCACGCTCCTCATTATTTAGAATATTTATATTAAATCCGTTTAAATAAATATAGAGAAACTAGCCGACCCGGCAAACGTTGCTTTGCCTTCAAATTTATTTTTATTGAAATGTTTCAATGTTAAACAAAATTCTGTTTAAATACCGTTAGCAGGAGCAGAAATAATTGCTTTTTAATTTGTGGTTTGTATAGTAGGTACCACTCCCTATTGTCCAATCCCGCACATATTTGCAGTAGCACTTAAGATATGTACACCAAACCTACGCACCAAATTTTGTTCAAATACCGTAAGCAGGAGCAGAAATAATTGATTTTTAATTTTTTGTTTATATGGGAGGTACCACGCCCCTTTGTCCAATTGGACCGAATTGTAAATCTAAACCATCCCGGGCACCACCCAGACGCATATACAAAAATTTATGCAAAGCGGTCCAGTCGTTTAGGAGGAGTTCACTGACAACGCCCGTATAGTAGAATTATATATATAAAGATGAGGTTATTCGTTCTCCCAAAGAGAATGGAAACAAACATGGAGCTTCTATGTTGAAGCCTTTTTTTTTTTTTTGGAAAAACGGAAGTGAACCCGTTTTTAATCGGGTGGAATATAAATCCTTTTTTAACATGTATATGTTTGTATGGCAATGATAAAATATCATCTACTTTGTACGGTTTTCAGTACACGACAATTATGCACTTCAAGTGAGCCAGAGTAACATTTCAGCTTGTGCTTTACCTTGACAGGAGAAAGAAGTTGCCACAACTTTATATAGTGAACTTGATAACACTGGGAGCATTGTTTGGACAGAACCTTAGATATATGTAAGAGTCGTTAGTTCACAGAAAATACAATTTCCAAATAATTGTTGTGGGTTCAGAACCATTTATTATATTCAATTTTTTGTTCTACCTACATATGCATAAAGGCAATCAATTTGATGCCAAATTTGTTATCGAGTTG
>JAHXMU010000066.1:1322768-1343715 GCA_019455685.1 Philornis downsi
CACACAAACTCTGGGATTTGTTCAGATAACGGTTCTGTTTTTAGCGTTTTCACAATTATAATGCCAGGTTCAATTAATGACTTTTTAAATATGCAAGCGGACCAAAACACAAAAAAAAAACTGGTCTGATTTCCAAAAATTCGAATTTTGTGCATGAAATTAAAATTAAAATTGTTGTAGGATCGAAGGAATGAGAGGGGGGTAAATCATGCACTGCAACTCTGTTCAAACGGTAGATAGTGCAAATAACATTACAACTACATATATAGGTAGTAGATTAAAAGATAAAATTATGCGCAGAAAATGCCAGAGACCTGATAATACCCAAACATTGTTTAAAATTCCGAAATTGACAAATGACTTATTTTCTTAATGGTAAATCTTTGCATTCATATAAACGGATTATTGAAGTTCCCATCACTCCATGAAGCTCATGAGTTGCTACTTGTTCAACAGCTGGCTTAATAATTTTCAAATATTAAATTTCAAGTTGAATGCCTCGATGTGATAAAACTCGGTTCCGCTATTTCTGCTATCACCCGGCATCGTTATTGTTTCCCGTGGGTTAGTTTCGGAACTCCTGATGGACGGATGTACTCGTACATATAACATGACGCATATTTCCCTTTTGTTATAATTTTTGTATTGCAGATTTCACTTCGCTCTTTTTTGTTGTAAAATAAAACAATGTAATTAATTTAAAACATTACATAGGAACAACAACAACGAAAACAATGAACTCATGATTTTCACACCATCCATTATGGCACCGAGAAAATAAAGGCCAGAGCCCGGTTATTTTCCAACCATGGACGCAGGCAACTGCAATCGACAATGAACATTTTTCAGCGATAGTGAGAGAGAGAACATGTGCGCAGCAAAGAGTGCAAATGTTTATAATACCTGCCTGGGAAATCACTAATCTCTCATTATCATACAAATTCAGTTTCACTTTTTGCTTTCGTGAATGGACAAAAAAAACTTTTTTTAATTTTAAAATGAGGAGGGTGTTGTCAATATTCTGCTGTTGGCTGTAACGCATTTGGATCAATGGCTAAGACTCTTGATATCTTAGGTATACCTATGTAAATATTTCCAAAATTCGAGAACCAGAAATAAGAAATTTGGTTCTCTTGAGCATTTTTGTTAACCTTCGGACCTCTACAGTTCTTGCATTTTCTTCAATTCTTTACCATTCCATAACGATACTGTATTACAACTGCAAAAAAAATTATATAGGAATGACAAAACAGTATTACCAAACATCATCATTACGGTTGGCATAAATGCGCTAAATCCAGGAATTGCCCGATTTTCCCCAAATTTTATATATAGTAGATTTTAGACTCTGCGAACCTTAAAACTCAAAGAATTTGTTTTATTCTACAAATGATTACCATCCTTGCGGTCAATCTTAATTTTGGATAAATACCTACACAAACCCAACTAATTGGTCTTTTTACGCCATTCTTGACGACAAAAAAATTGGACTTGACAAAAAGACTGGAAGCATTGTTGTGTAGTTGAAATATCGTAAATATAACTTTTTCAATTCAACAAAATTGGCTCTTCCAAAAATAGAAATTTCAGAATTAGTCTATATCCAAACGATAGCTCAGGGATAAAATATAGAATTCTAAAATTAATTTTACAAACTCAACCTCCTTATATTCATTAATAGATCTTCCTTTTCCAGCACTATTTAATTATTCATGTTGATCAACGAAGCATGCAACAAATTGCAGCCAACACAATTTTTACTAGGCTACAATTCAATGCTGTTGAATTGCCAACCAACACTGGGGAGAAATACAAAACATAAATCAAGGAATGAAATGCAGCAGCAATAAAAATGAATGTGTCATGAACTGAAACAACATTGCTGAGGGCAGGGGGATCGGAACAACACAATTGCATGGGGATAATAGCATTTACTGCCACCGAATGAAGACGAACTTAATAATGATGACTATGACGATGACGTTGAAGATGGCGCTGTAGCTGTGGCTAATCCACACAGTTATCGACGTCGCCGTCATTATACAATAATTATTGCTCAGGAATTATGAATCCGGAGGCGATATGGAAGCCGTTTAATGTTGGTCCTCTCTCTATCCCCCGTTTCTTTTTTATCCAGCAGTCTTCAACGATGAAAATAAATAAAGGATAGCAAACGAAAAAGAATAAAAAAATAAATTGTACACTCGACAAAAGCTGCGTCCCTTAAATCCATCAGCAAGAAGATAATCTTACAATTCTCAAGCAGTTCCACCATCTTCAGCAGCTTTTAGCATAGTAAAATAATGAAGGAATATGTAAAGTTTATTTTCATAGTGCAGAGATGAATCTTTACAGATGTTGGTGTAATTTATTTTAATGATGAGAATGCGAATGAAGACGATAATGAACCAAGTTCAGTTTTCCTTTTTTTATTTTCTATATTCCATCTTCTTGGGCATAACATGTTGGTAACACCAAGAAACTTCTGTTGTTGATGTTTTATTGATTCAACTCTAGTTGATGCCATGGACATTTCTGTTGTTGATAATATCAATTATGCGCTGATGTTGCACAGCAAAAAATTATGATGAATTTGAATTTAAAATCGTAGTAAATTGTGCGGACAAAGATTTGAGTTTTGTTTTTCTGCTTTGAATTTTTCAGGAAAATGTTGAAAGTTATAGCTGCTTCTTGTTTTGATTAATATATAGCATTATTGTATGGCGGGAAATTTACATATTTCTATGTACGATCGTTCTGGTAACAATTCTATCAGTATGAGATGTGCGAATGCCGAATGTGTTGAATTGGCTTTACAAAATAAAATGGTAATTGCTGAATAGAGTAGTCCAGCGTTTCCAGTAGAGATTTTATGCAAAATCAAACTGTGATACTATCACCACCCAGTGTTGTTTTGATACATACATATATATACATCAAGCTGCGATTGAGAAGTTGAAATTGTACTCGCATGGCTCGAAATACTTATTGCCTCATCAAGTATTTTACCCTCGGAGTGGATCATGTTAGACACAGTTATAGGTTATAGCTGATGTTAAGAAACAATTCAGAAAGAAATAAACGTAAAAATACTTCTTTTTGTATGATAATAAAGATTGCAGGACAAAATTTAATCATGCGCTTTTTTTTTTTTTTTTTTTTTTTTTGAGCTGATGTTTAAACGTTTAAAGTGTAATTGTCTAAAATCTCACGGACTTCCGGCAAATCAAGCTACGATTCCATTTCTTTCGGGAAAAAATCACATACCAGTGATACGACAAGAATTTCAAAAAGTATAATTTTCATCATATTTGAAAACAAAGTTATAAAAAATTTCAAAAATGTGAAAAATTGTTTTGCTACAATCTTCAATTTCCGACTTTCTGAAGACACGAACCGTTCGGTATTTTTTCTTGTCGTTATCGATAACATGTGGCAGCTGCCGCCGATCGGTTGGCCACCAGCGTTCCAAGCCGATCGATTAGCCACGCGGCCAATCTTAACTGGCTGGTGGTCGTAGTCAGTGAACTCTTGGAACTATTAGATGGTTATATATGTAACGAAAAGATAAGAATAAAATTTGAAGGTTTTTAGTTGTTCTCCAAATACGATTTAAAGCTTTGGAAGTTCGGTTAAGTTATTAGTCAAACCTAAGGAGTGATTTTTCAGCTCCAGTGATACTTTTGCCAATATTATATGTTGGAGTTTGACTTTTTCTTATAAATTACTCTATATAAACAGTTCAAACTCAAGAAATCACCAAACAAATCTGAAAAAATTGAATTTAGAACTTTATTACATACATATTTCAAAATGGTATTTTTGAGACTTCCAATTATAACAAAAAAATGTTCAGTACATTTTTTCTTATTATTCTCTTAGCATTTTCCACTACATTTTAAAAACAATTGCAGTTACATTGAAATGTTCTTTCAGTAAGTTTAACACTGCATTCTATATAATACTTCTATATGAAAAAGCTCCTAGAAAAGAAAAGTGTATTTTCTCTAAGAAAAGTTCGTACGTTCCTATACATGAAGTATCACATTTGTGATTGTTGTGCCTACGACACTTTCCTAGTGATAAGTTGTCTACAAAATGTGTCTAGAAAACACACTTTTTTAATGTAAGAGAGTAACAAATCGCCGGTTTTGAAGCCGATATACTCGGCGACCGCTTCTGGCCGCTTTTAGCCGATGAGATCAGCGGCGCTGATCTGATCGCAAAATATATTGGCGGCAGCGATCGCTAGTTTTTTGTCCGTCGGCTTGGAAGTCTGTCGGTCACAACCCTACGCTCTGATTACTGCCTCTGGATGTTTTTGTCTCTGCGGTTATCATTTCAACTACATTGTTGTTGTTTACATTTCTGCTGTTTTTTGTTTTTGTTTTTTTTTTGTTATTGTTGTGGCATGAGAGTAAAATATTGTAAATTATTCTGACACACTGACTGATGGATTGATGATGCACCAACGAACGTAGACCAAGCATGACACGCAAGCAGCAACTCCAGCAGTCGTGTGTGTGTGAGTGTTTCTTTTTATATCACACATTTTTATTGCTCCTGATGTTACTCCAGCTATCAGCAGTCAGAGAAATCGACCGAAAGGGAACCCTTTCCATTATTTGAACTTATATGCCCGCTTTTCTGTTGTTTCTTCTCCACCCACATCTGAATGAATGGGATGTGAAGGTACTGTTTTGTTTTCAATTTTAGGGTCCCCGTGAATATTTCTTAAGGGAATCACTAGGACTTTGACTGAAAACATTAGCCCGTAATATGGAGAACATGTGGAATTGTAGAAGGGCTGATAGCTAAGTTGTGAGAGAAACAAGTGAAAAAACATATTTATCATCGAAAATGGTCTTGTTGTTTTCTAATATAAATCCGTATTTTCAAAATTTAATCCCATAGATTTTTTTTGAAAATGTCAAACTTTGCAGATTTAAGGCATCTATAGGTACATTGATGTTGCCATATTTCGAAACTTAAGTGGCAAGCTTGGTAAAGTTTAATAGTTGTTGCTTAGTTTCGTTTTGTTTTTGCCTTCCTTCCTTGTTTGTTTATAAACAACATGGCCGGCTTTTGTTTTGTTCTTCGGTCCATCTTTTTTCTTTTCTTAGTTCTCCAGCTTTGAGTGATAACGATTTGTTTTTGTTGGAGTTTGATATGATATGGCAGGCAGCATATTTACGTTGTATCAATAATTTTGTGAAAAATTTTAATATTTTTGATTTCTCTGAGAATTCTTGCTAACAAATGGTTAGATAAATGGTTTCTGATAAAATATTCCAATAAAATTGGGGTTTTTCATCGCAGGTATAGCTTCAAAATTCATTCTCTTGCTATGTCACACTTTAAATATTAACATAAATTTTGGTTTATTTAAAACTTTAGATTTCAGTTTCCATTTATTAAATGTACCGGTCATTTAGAAAATGAGTATATCTTCAGACTTCCTCTGTCATTCATTTCCGTGGGAGCTCAATCAAAAACCTTTCAAGCACGTTATTCGTGTGATTTTTCCGCTCCACTCAAATATAATTAATGTGAAATGTTTGTTTTTCTTTCCGTCATCGTAATGATCATCATCGCCTTACACAGTGACCACTTCTAATTAATGAAGTTATTAAGACGCAAACAAATTAAACAAGATGAGAAAATTACCACAATCAAACTTGCAAAATATAAAATCTGTGGCAAAAATGCATGAGCTTCACAATTTGGAAAAATTAGGGTAAAATGGGGCGAAAGACAATAACTTAACTCTGCAATCATCATGAGATTTTCCTGCGGAAATGGGTAAGTTCATCGACATTATAATATGTAGGAATAGAAGGGAAAGATAAGAGAGGGCAATGGGTAAGGTGATATTATTATGATTATAATATTATTATTATGAAAGTTTTAGACCACTTAATAAATTATAAACAACGCTACGCGTCAAAATTAAAGACAAATGTCTAAGCTTAATATGTGAACTATATGTAGTTTCTTCTTATTTGGCGCAAGAGTCAAAAGCACAGATAATATATACTCTTTTTTTTTTTGTATTTTTGGACTAAGTACGAACATTCCATCCAAACTAAGCAACAATATTAAAAAATAATTAACACTATTAAATACGAAACCTATTAAAATACAGACAAATCTGCTGATGTTGACCACTTCAGTTCAGGCATTTAATGGAGAAATTATGCAGCTGATCAACAATGAATGGTGGTCTTACATGTTGATGAATTACCTATAGCAAATTTGTAACAAAATTAATTTTATATCAAATTCATAAAATGTGTACTAATTATCTCATACACATATGCACTTTAGTCACACATAGACGAAAGAAATATTTGCAGTAGAAAATTGGAAATTTTGCAACAAAAACTGAAATTTTCAGACCGACACACTGTTGATGTTGATGGTTTCCTTTTCACATAATCTTTAAAACAGCAAAATCCTCGAGGACGATTGCGTTGCTCCATCCTCGGGGAGTGGAGTTACGTGTGTACCTTGACTGAAAATTCAATTTAAGTTATTTGTCTAGATTTTCAAGTTTTTGAGACTATCAGGAACTCTGTTATGCAGGTTATACGAGTATATATAATACTGTGTCCAAAAAGAGAGACTGGATCTCAAATATATTTCTTTTTTTCTGTCTTGATAATATTTTGACAGACATCTCTGCCAAATTGCACATCGTTAATGTTATTAAAGTTTGAGGTCCGCTCGATTTTCTACGACGAAAAAACTTTACAATGCATGAGTTTGTTGAGCAATGAAGTTATATTAAGTTTGGTTTACGAAATGAAATTTCTGCTGCGGAAACGTTTTGAATTGCTTACAAGTGGCATAAACATTTCAAAGAGGGATGAGAACGAGTTGAAGCCAAGGAGCGTTTCGGACGAGTACTTATCTACTTCTACAGAAAAAGGTCACTCCAAACAAATCCGAAATTTGGTGGTCAAATACTTGATAGTGATGTTGGCAATTCAGTAAGCTTCAATTTATCTCCAAAAATTCAGCAACCATCGCCCCACAAGAATCATATTCGCCTGATTTGGCACCGTGTGACTTTCGACTATTTCCTAACTGAAAGGACCGAGTTAACTGAAGAGAATCGTGAATTCCAGCTCGCTTTGAAGGCTGTACCGGAAGTTAAAGTTGGTATATATCGGTCTAAGCGGGAATACTTGGATGGGCCATGAAATATGTTTGAATAAATAACGACTTTTAAAAAAAAAAAACTGGTCTTATCGTTTGGACACAGTAATATGCAGCCGGAATGAACAAATGGATTGTATATGTATAGGGTTATCCATTTGTCGGTTTCAAAAGTAAAGTTAAATAAAATACACATAAGGCTATGATTTCGATGAAACTCTTATTTCATTATAGTGCTTGCACGTTGCCATTATGTATGAAATACAATACCATTTAAATGACCGCTTCTGGATTGGTTGCAGCAGTGGATCCTTGTGAGGTTCCTCCAGCGTTATTTTCAAAAAAATATGGACCAGATGCGCACAAAACAGCTGACACTATTTATACAGGGCCCTCGTATTAGAGCTGGTAGTGGTTTCGATTAAATGCATATTATCTAGCTGATGCGTGTAAATAAGGCTGTGAAATCGTGTGTCCGAAAAGAACCTTGTTTGAAACTCAGAATCGCTAATATTCTGTGCAAAATATTCCTATATTGTTTAGTTAGTTTGTAGATGTTGCTGGTTTTTTTTCGTCAATTGCATCTATTCTAACATTTTTGTATTAACTTTATGTTCGAGTTATGTTAACAACTAGTTTGCAATCCAAGAAATGAACAAATTCTTTTCCATCTCATGAATAAGACATAGGAAAGCTTTCTCACATTCAGTGAGCTTACACTCATTCTATTTTTATACTCACTTAACGAGACCTAAAGTTTAACTACGATTCCGAACGTCTTAGTTCGACAAGCATTTATTAAACTTGTCGATTACCCAACTACTCAAAGAGTTCGTCGGACACATCGAGGTGACCGCCGCTCAAATAATGGCAGGTGGCTCTGTGCGGGGTTGTAGCTGCGATCATGCGAACGATAGTCGCAAACACTAACCATCGCGCCACGATCGGTCACTTTTTAAACTATATTGTTTTTTCATTGCACCGATATTTTTACAACTTAAACCGATTAAACAACAATAAGCATGGAATACAAGAAATTGATCCGAATTGGTCTTCCCGATTTTCTCACAGGGGCCATTACAAAAGTTGGCTTCATAAATACCTTGAATGTTCAAAATATAGATGTTCCCCAATGTCCTGCCAGTGTATTTATCAGAGGAAGCTACTATAAAAGTTTTGAAGAGAAAGTTTCCATGAAGATGAAAACACTACTTTAAGGTGATGGTGAACAAAATATCATAGCGACAATGATTGATATCTTGTTCTTAATAATGATAAGCACGTGAACTTTTCTCCAGTCGTGCCAAGAGACTAGGTAGGGAGGAGAATAAAGCGCAAGAAGCTGCGACATTTTGGAATGTAATTTAACATTAAAAAATTTGAAGTTTATGTTTTTTTTAATAAGGAGTCTCTTTGTTACTGAAAAAGGAAAGACAGAAAAAAGTGCAAACAAATCGTAAAATCGCTGTATCGAAATTGTTTCCGTTAATGATAGCTGGGAATGTTATTTGCCGTTAGCGTCTGTAAGCCCATCTCAAAGCATTGGAATCATAATATCCGCATTAACACAAAAAATTGTTCAGCTGAAATATTAAAATTGGTTTCCCATCACACTTTAGAGATAATACAAATCTGTACACGTGCGTGTTATTTGCAAATTCACCTATGATTAGTTTTGCTGCTCCCATGATTGTTTACTGCAAAAGGAAATAAGGTATAAATGCCGAATACAGGAAAGCCTCTTGGGCTTCGATGTCAAAAATGTTTGTGTAAATATCACTTAATATATGCGCTTTGGCCTTTACCCATAAGTTGTGATCACTATGACGCCGTCTATAATGCATTAATTGCATCATGTAATGTATATGGTTATCCATTTAGTGGTTGCAAACGCAACGGTCTGGCAAGGCTGCCAGCTGTTAAATACCTGCCATCTGAAATGTTATTTATTCAGTAAAATATATGCCATTTACGAATATGGATCGTTTAACAACCGAAGAACGGGTAAAAATAATTAAAACCTGCTGCAAAAGTGGTGATTCAACACTATCAATTTTGATTTTATTGCATGAGAAATTTCCAGAAAGCGTAATTTCACGTTTTGCCAACGTCAATTGGCCACCATGGTCATGCGATTTGACGCCGTTAGACTTTTTTTGTGGGGCTACGTCAAAGACCGTTTTGACGCGGGCGAAATGTGCAAAAAAGTTTTTGTCCATTGCTGCAACAAATCCAGATAATGGATGGCAAGGTATAAGCATTATAATGAAATAAAAGTTTCATCGAAATCAGAGCATTATATGTGTTTTACATTTAAAATCGCATTTGAAACCGAAAAATGGATAACCCTGTGATGTATGTATGTAAATCAATGTGGGGCGCTAAAGTAAATTTCTGTAATTATTGCCTAAAAATAAAATCTGGATCATCTAATTCTGATTTGCAAAATAATTCTTCTTGGGATTAAGTCTTTCATACACTAAATTCTCTCAAAACCCACCCTAAGCACAAAGAGAAGGAGCTCTTCTGCCCAAATTGTTGTGCTTAAATAGGTTCTAAGTTCCACCATGGTCACATAGTGGATTGATTATAGATTACATAAAAAAATATTTCGCCAAATGTCCAATATCAAGATAGATATGCCTATAAAAACAAGTAGTTTTTAGCGGCTTTAGTTTTTACGAAAGTGTTGAATCCTATTCAGATACAAAATATTTTAATGTAGTAACTGGAAATTGTTTTATTGTTTTAACGGACTGCGGCCGTCTCGTCTTAATATATGCAACGATACATTCGCCGACAGTTAAATACCAATGTGTCACATGAATTGATCGGCCAATTCTGTAAAAAAAAGAATTCTACGTTCCATTACGTGACATCTGTGAACAGCTGATTAAAGCGTTCTTTTTTGAGACAAAATGTGTTCCAGAACTAGTTCGAAAGAAGAGCTTGATGTTCTATTTCGCGCAAATAACCTGTTGGTTTTGGTAGAAAGATGATAGAATCAAAATTAGAACATGGTCTCAGACAATAAACTTGTAGGTAGTTCTTTAATCAGCCAGCGCTATATGACACACCGTATCGTGATGACCAAAGTTACCTCTTAAATATCTGTCAACACTTTAAGTAGTTTAGAGCAGACAAAAAATCACGACCTGAAGCAGTTTACTGCGCCGTATTTGGTGCCCATGCCGAGGTGCAATAAAATAACCAAAATAATTTTGAATTCTTTGATGTCTCCATAGAATAAACAATCGTAATTTGTAAAATTGGCTACCGGAAATTGTATGTATTGCCTTCGAGAATCATAGAGCTTGCTTAAATTCCGCTTTCTGACAGTCTTGTCTGTAGGCAATTATGAATATGCAAACACTTTCCGTTTTTGGCTTGAATAATCGATTCCCCCAAAGTGCAGCTGTGCCTAATTCACAAATGTGGCAATATCAGTCTAAAAACTAAATACTCATTCACGGGCTCAGACATAAATTGCGCGATTACAACATGTGGTGGTGGTGGTGGTGGCTGGGTTTCCTCTATACCAGTCACCCATTTTAGTGACTACGATTCCCATATTACACTACATAGTATTCACGTTAAGCTTAATCAATCTGTTAAAGGAAACAAATGTTCATTCATTTTATTTTGGCATTGTGCGATGCAAACCAAGCACTCATCATAGATTAGGTGGTAAAAAACGTAATATTATTCTCAAATGTGTGTTCACAACAAGCTTTTAACTTCTACTTTGTTCAACACCTACGCAACAACCCGAAGCCCAATTGATTCTGGTGGGAATGCCGTGAGAAGAGTTTTTCTGCTTCAAGTCGTTCCATTGTCTGCTATTTATGGCATGCAGTTGAATTTGTTGGATTTTTATGGCATCTTCTTTTTTTCTACTTTTTTGGGTTGCACTTCGTTCTGTACGATGATTTCAACTGTGATGGTGAGTGCTCGTTCGACCTACTCAAAAAGTTGCCAATAACTCTGTTGGAAGTTTGTTTGGCTGTTTTATGCTTCATTGCAGACAGCTGAGGGCGTATGGTTAGAGACGGTTATTATCAGAAGTATGATTTCCAAAGCCTTAATTGGTATCAAAGGTTTCCCACCTTTTGAACAAAGTTTAAGGCAAAGAATTCTAGATTCTGTGATTATAGAAGTAGTAAGAAACCAGAATATCTTAACGGATTTGAAGATATATTTGATGGGCTAAACTGTCATGTAATGTACAAGCAGAATATATTTTATGGAAAAATGCTATAAATAAGTTTTGTAAAAGAGAGTCATCCCTATAAACTATTAAAACGTTTTTTTCCTGCAAAACTGAAAAAATATGTCGCACCCCCGCTGTTTTTTAACGGACTCACAGCAACATTCTTCATCGTGTTTTTTCGCTCCAGACCATATGTGCAAATATATCACCCGCACCAACTGACTGAGGGGTCTTTACAAAAGGTCAAGAGAATTTATTACACCGATCAACATCTTTGTCGCCTTGCACCTCTTCCTCAACCCCATCCTCTTCACTCACTTTTTGTGGTGGCTCTTTAGCAAAACAAATGAAGTGAAGCGCAAAGTCCTATCGAATGGACCCTTCTCAAGTTGGCATTTTTTTGTTTGCTTTTACATGAAGCAGAAAATAATAAGTTCAAATTAAGTTCCCCGTCCACATTACTAGTTCGTTTATGCAGCATTTTTCATGCAGATAAAAAAAATATATGTAAGTAATTTTTTACAACTTCAGGAGAGACACTTTAAGGTGACCATAAAAAGAAATCATGAGTATGACTGCCGTATTTTTACTACTCCCTAATGATTTATCAAGATTTGATTGAGAATGTTCTTGGATGGATATGCCCAAGCCCTGTTTATTCGAAAAAATGTCGCCAATAATTAATCGATTATTTTGCTTCAGTAAAACTACGGCAGATGATGATGCTTGTTCGATGTTTGGTTGATGATAATGTAGAGAAATCAAGTAGGTGATTATTTATATCACAGATTATTTGTAGTTGAACTACATCCCAGGTTAGCGGTATTTGAACAGTGGACCCAGGTGGTCTTCCAAGTTTGCCATAATTATTTATGAGGACCTTATAATGAAGTTCTATTTACAACAGTTTTTGGTTAAATTTCCCTCTATGTTCAATAAATTGTTTTTATAGTTGTGAAGTCTTCAGCAAGACTTTTATTTTCCAAGTAATATCTGAGTTTCTATGCAATTCCTACATACTCGTACTTATTTGTATGTTAATGCACCTTAATGCAATTATATGTTTGGGAGTATGCTCAATTAAAGCCTAATTACAAGTATTAAAGTAATCATTGTACAGTGCGGCTGTTAAGTATAGGATCGCGAAGTCATTATCATTATTATCGTTACTTTATACAGGTTGGCGTACGAATCGTGCTGCTGTCAACTGTCAGAGGAGACCGTTATTTATAGAGGTTTTTTTACCCAGAACTGCGCCGAAGACGTATCTGTTTCAACATCATTTGGTTACAGCAAATTGGTGCAACTGCACACACAGCCAGACCGGTTTTAGCGGAGCTCCAATAATATCCAGAAACTCCACTATCTGCTGGCCCCCAAGGTCACCTGACCTGACTGTTTCAGACTTTTTTTATATGGGGTATGTCAGGCAAGAGGCGTACAAAACGAAATCAAGGAAATTGACTGAACTGAAGCGGTCCATTAAAACAATAATTGATTCAATCCCGACTTCAACCCTTCAGGCGGCAATGAATAATTTTCTGATCAGGTGTCGCATCATTTACGCTTTATCATCTTCAAAACCAATTAGTTATGTAAAATAAAATTAAATTTTCTACACAATAAAAAAAATAAGTGGAATATTTTGGTTGCAGAAAAGTTATTTGAGTTTCTTACTGTAACACAATTGATGCGCTACCCTGTAAGCATACCACAATAGTAAAAATCACACATTACATATGTTTATCCTTAAAATCGTTGGTAATCAACAAAGATGTATTTTTAGACTAAAAGAAAGTTGTAGCTAAATTTACAGTTTCCCAATGGAAGCAAAATATATGTTGAAAGACGATGTAGACGACGCATGTAGTCACGGGTTAACCAAGATTGCAATTTGGATTTTGCAATTATCTCGATTTCGAGCGTTTAAATTGTACTATAAGGCCGTATTAAAAGAAAATGTGTTTAATAATCTGTAAGAAAGAAATGGCAGAAATAAAATGCATTTCGGACGTTCAAAGAGACAGCTTCTGTCAGCTTAACAAGTTACTTATTTAAAATTCAGTATTCATTATAAACTGTTCAAGTTAATGCCTAAATATAAAATTAAAAAAAATAACTTTTTAATGAACTCAGATTATCCGAATTACTACTGGCGGGATGGATAACTGAATAACATGTATTAGTAATTTTTGGAATAATGATTAGTCGATTAATGAATGTAATGATTGATCGATTATTACATCACTTCATCAGGTAATTGAATAGTCAAATTGTCGATTAATCGAATTTCGATTAATCAATTTATAGATTAATAATTATAGTTCAGTAAACCAACAGCAATTTGTCGTTTGATCAAATAATGACTAATCGATTTATTGAATAACGAATAGCTGATTTCTTGAATAACTACTAGCCGATTCATCGAATAGAACCAGTAAAATTGTACATATATATATATATATAATCGAATAATTATTACTCAATTGCTTAAATAATAATTAATCAGTTCTTACCGAATTTTTGTAAGGACTGTATGCACTAGACGTTACCAACCTGAAAATAAAGAAATTAAGTAGAAATTAAGTATTGATATAAAAATGGACGTTTTTTTAATAAATTAAAAAAAAGAAAAATCACGATTTTGTCATTAACCAGCAATAATATTTGTGTCCTTACGATATTTCTAAATAGTTCTACGAATGCAAATCATTTCCAATAGTATTAATAATATCGAATTTTCATAGCATTAACTGGCCAACTGAACTATTTTATCATATGCTCATGGTTAAAACATATTTTTGTTATTTCGTGAGCACTGCTTATAAGATGAAATGCGAGCTCACATTAAATTCACTGTTCCTGACCTAAAATTTAATCTAAACCATGGGATTCAGAAGTATTTCAAATTGTATATTTATAATCAAAAATCACATTTTAAAACAAATGTTGCTTATTCATGTCTTGAGGCCCAGCATACTCAAATATTTTCTTGTAAGCGCTAGTAAAGCCAGCTGACACTGGCTATTAAAATTTCTATCAGCCAAAATCACTTCAAATTATACAAAATTGATTTGTAAGTTGTGTTTTTTTCCAAATTTGCCTCCAGTTTCTCACATATATATGTACACATTTAATTTAAACTATGATCGTTAATTGGATTGAATGAAAATTTTTAAAAGAAATGGCAAACTCGATTTATATACCAGTATTTTGTTGCAAGCACTCATAAAATTGGTCGAAACCAACATTGCGGGGCGATTTCAAAAGTTCATTAAAAAACCCTGATTGTAACTCAGTTATATTCAAAGTATACCGCCGACTTACATATGTAAGGATAGATGGCGGGCGATTGTGTGGAAACTATAACTGCTCCTGCAACAGATTTGTTTTCCTTCTAGGAATTCATTGTTTTGCTTTATATTTCGGTTATTTTAACCATTTTGTTTAGGCGGAGGGTGAGGTAAGCAATTATTTGTTTAAGAGAAATGAAAGACGGGGATTTAATATGGCGTTAATAGAAAACTGGGGGTTTATTTCGTTACCTTTATTCGCAGATACACTTTGTGTCGCCTGGGATTAAAAAAATTATTAACTCAAGTAGCAAACGTTGAGTTATTTGTGTCGAAATATGAACAATTTCAAACACAACTGCTTGATTAAAAAATGCCTATGAAATAAAGCTTTACCGTACAGTACAGTCATTAAACTCATGACCACTTACTTGTCATAATAGTTCAAATAAAGTAAGACATTCGATGAAATTCAATTCCGGCATACACACAATTAATTTTTATTTCTGCATTTATATAGCACTGGACTCTCCTCTCTGACGGGAGAGTTACAAGTTGAGAAATGAAGTTTGCTTAAAGGGAAATTACATAAAAAATTATACACAATTTTCTATAAAGCTCTTGCGACTTTTTCTCAGCACTATTAAACAAAGTAATGTTGTTGGCTGCATACAAATATTCCCGAACATATGAAACTAAGTCCCTGTTTACAATACTCTTTAAGGACGACTTAAAGCTCTTATTTTCTTTAAACGGATTCCTGTTAAGTAATCAGACGTTCAGCATTCAACTCGTCCAATTATGATACTTCAATTCTTCATACAGTTACTAAAATACATTTTTCAGTTCATGATGGAGTTTGTGTAGAGTAATTAGAATCACTGTCTCCCCTCTTTACTTCAAATTCATAAAGAAATGTCAGTGAACATGAGTGATATTGCATGAGTAGTCTTTTCTTAACTAATTTCATATTGTAATTTGATCAAAATTTGGACTTTAGACTTACAAATTACAATTTGTAAATGAAAAGAAAAAACAAAGTGAATACATAATGCGTTATTAAAAATGTAATAACGGATAATAATGGAATTATTATTAGTCTCAGGTACAAATTCTCAGCACATGTACTTGAAGGAGGGAAACAGAACAATGGGGAAGCGTTAAGCTTCCCAAAATGTGTGACAATCTGGCAATCGAGACGGTTGTAGTGGCTAAGGCAATGCCACTGAAGTGTTATTTCAGCTAAACTGACAGCAAATACGCCGTTTTATTTAACTCAACCGTATATAGATTCAGACTAGGGATTTGGAGAAAAATAGCAAGTTTTTAGTAGATTTGTACAACCATTTCGGAAATTATGTAAAAATTCTCCGTTTTAGGGCTTAAAGTAGCTTCTGTGGGCGACACCAGAAAACAAACTGCCCCAATGTCACAAATTGTATTGAGCGAAACAAAATATTACGAATTCCCAAATTACTTAACACCTATTTTATAACTTAGAAGCGCACAATTGCTTTTTTTTTCAAATCAACACTTTTTATGGGAGGTACCAGAAGGGGCGTGGCTTACCTACAATAAATATAAAAGAGTTTAGAAAAAAAAAAACTACAATATGAACATTTCTAGCAGATTCGTAGAGGTATTTAAATGACAACGACGGAATAAATCGTAGGCTAAAGTCCAGATTAAACCTTCCATTTTTCTTTGAGCGACGGTCATCTTTACGACGTCGAAGACAATTTTGTGTATTAAGTCCCTGTAAAACTTCTTTTCGAATTTTCGTAAAGCAAAAGTATATACTTGTATTCACAGAATGTGAGAAGCGCGTCCGTATTACAATTATGGGGTGAGAAGTGATTTCTTGTTCGTTTACGTTCACTTTGAAAATGTAACCACTTTTGTAGCATTTTGGTAAATATATTTTACCAGTACTAATAATAATCGCTATGGGACTTAATCATAGCGTTTGTTTTCTTAACTTATAGTTTATTTTTCACCTATTTTTCTATATTACTATTTCAAAAATGGTACCAAGTGAGTATATTTTCACATTGGCAACATAGAAAATGTTTAATCTCTCCAACGCGATTATTTCGCAATATGGATTGTTAAAGGAAGCTTTTGGGTTCAGCATTACAAATTCTATGGACGTCAATTATTGAATATCCACAAACAAAAATGTTGTAGCATATCATAATTTAAGCTGAGAGTTTCAATTTTACTTTACATTTTGTTTTAAATATTTTCATAATTTCAATATGGTGGATCATGTGCTATTATAAGGTAATGATTGTTAGCATCGGATGCCCCAATCGCCTGTTTTGTGAGCGATAGAGGAAGGTCTGTTCATGGCCAACCGTCAAAATTTAGTGTTATCAATAATTTAATCTGGTCGCCTCTTTTGAGGGGAAGAATGAGAAAAACTAAAAATCAAAAAATTCTGTTAAGCATGGAAATAAATGGCTTTGTCAACGTTGTAATTTAATCTCTTTATTGTCTTTGGACTTTTTGTTGTTGTCACTGTTGTTGCCACAGCTATTACAAAAGACATTATGAAGTTTATTTTACTTCATTGCTGTTGCTACTGCTGCTGCTGTTGCTGTTGCTGTTCATGTTCATTTTCCACTGATATGAATGGAGGGACAAAATTACGTTCCACTCCCAGGGGATTGTCACTGAAAATCTTAAGGATTAGCAGAAATAAATGATAGCCGACAATTGGACAATGAAAGAACTCCAAGCTCGACTACGAATGAAGCAGGAATGGATACAGTCAGCAAACGAGCAAACAGGGAATACAATGAATGAATGCATGTGTAGGTCCCAAGTAAAATCCCTTTTTATGTGGTTCGTTAAATGTCATAAACATATAAATTGTGCTTACTGTCTGTTTGTCCGTCCGTCTGCTTGTCGTGCTATTCTTGACAATCCTCCTTGTCAACTAGGCAAAAAAAAATCGTAAGGCTTTAGAAATTAGATATGGTCATCTCGAGTGGCACGACCAAGCAGCGTTATCATTATTTGTCAAAGTTTGAATAATTATCAAATTTACAATTTATATTTGATGAGGGTAAAATTAAACCATTAGGCTAAACTTAGTTTAAGGGAGGAGGAGCAGGTGGTAAGACGTGGATTTGTATCCAAAATATTCAGTAAGAACTTCAGGACCAATAAAAATCTAAACAAATTATAACCTTTCACAAAACCATACAAACAAATTTGTCAGACAGGTTTTAAGTTTACCTTCTGTGAATCAGCTAACAACAGCTATAGTCAATTTATCAGCAACGATTCAGGTGGTGAATCTGGGCTGTTGCATTGATTACATAGTTGAATTAACGTAGTTTCGAATAATATTTATTACTTGATATTTCATTTCATTTCATTTCATTTATTTAACAGTCTTGTAATTTAAAGCCTTTTGGCCAATATTAAACAAATTACAAAATACATAAAATAAATACTACTTGAATTTGAAAAACAAAATATAACTTAGAATATAAAATTAATTTAACTAGTAACTAATTACCTATAACGCTCAAATTGAAGTGCACCACAAAGTAGGCGATATGAAGGGAAATAAAAATAATGAAAAAAATTAAATATTGAATGATGTATATATGTATGTAGGTCAGGCCAAATTGCAAGTTTTTTTTTTTTTTTTTTTTTTTTTTTTTTTGTTGGTAAATCACAATAAAATGCGTAAATTCAAATAAGTACTACTCCAAAGTGAATGTAAAAATGTATATAACATAAAAATTGATCACATAAAATCATACATTTAATATCAACCAATAAATACACCAATAATTAATAAATATCACTCGTAAATGCAAGCATTAAGATGTCAAAGAAGATGTAAGATGTAAAGAATATCACCTACGTCAACTGCATATGATAGATAAGTCTATTACGAAATGTTGTGTATGATACATTTAAATTTCTAAGCTCATTTGGCAATGTATTATAGCTACGAGCTACTCTTACATTAAAAGATCGTGCTGTAAGATGGCAAAGTTTGGGGATAAACAATTGCCTTCTACGAACGGAATGACAAAATTTAAAAGATTCGTATAGGAAACGCGGACATTGGTTAGAATATATTTTGTAAAAACACAACAGCAATCGTACATCGACAAATGCAGGAAATGAACATCCCAGAAATTTAATCACAAAAGGTGTTATATGTACACGTCTCTTTAGAGAAAAGATGTAGCGAACAGCTCTGTTCAAAGATAATTGAAGGAGTTTCATATATTTTTGATTAGTGGCAGAGTATATCTCTAAGCAGTACATAATACTTGGCATAACTAGGGCATGAACCAGTTGCTTTTTCACATACAGCGGGAGCGACAAATTAGTTGTGTATAACTGCCTCAGTGCATAGTTAACACTTAAAACAACATGATTAATGTGCTTCTCAAAACGCAGCTTATCATCTAATAAGACTCCCAAACATTTCATGTCATTCACAAACTGTAAATTAGAACCATTATAAACTACTCGCAAATCCCCTTCAGTTTGGTTCGAATAAATCATAGCTTTGGACTTAGAAGAATTGACACAAAGTCTGTTTTCTGACATCCAATCACGTAACCTATCAAGCACATAATTAATTTTCTCCTGAAGAACGTCTAGAAACTGGTAATCCCCTTTAAATAGCAACTGAATATCATCAGCAAAGACATACGGTTTACACAGAGTATCAAATTTTGGAAAAAGATCGTTGATGTAAAGAGTGAAGAGAATCGGGCCCAAGATTGAACCTTGCGACACCCCACTCTTTACGCTGAGCACATTACTATATTTACCATTGGCACAAACTTGTTGATTCCTTCCTGAAAGGTAGGAGTAAATTAAACTACAAGCATTATTTGCAAACCCGTAAAAATTATATAACTTATAAATCAAAAATTTGTGATCCACTCGATCAAACGCCTTTTCCAGATCCAATGACACCAATACACATAATTTTCTCCCATTGAAATTTTCCCGAATACTATCAGTCAGACCTAGTAGCAAAGAAGTAGTGCTTCTATCTTTTCTGAATCCACATTGACAATCATTCAGAAAAGACCTAATCTCAAGATATTTGGCTAATTGGATTTTCAAAATATGCTCCACTATCTTTGACAAAATTGGCAAAATTGAAATTGGCCTATAACTGGTCACAGACTGTGTTGAATCCTTTTTTACCACTGGGACTATTTTTGCTAATTTCCATGCTGATGGATACTCAGATGTAGTCAAGATGTTGTTCACAATATGTAGGAAATGGGTTGAAATATAGGGGAGTACAATTTTTAAAAATTTTAAAGAAAATCCGTCACAACCGGCTGCATTAGACTTAATCATTAGAAACGTTTTCTCCAGGTCCGAAAAACCACTCTCCCGCCGCGGGAAATTCATAACATAATCACTATATGAATCCAATTGATAGCTTACAAACGCCTCATTGAGTTCATTAACATTCACTTCACTCGGAAAAGATTTGTCTGAAGAGAACCCATTAGTTCTTAAAAAATTCCACAATTTAACAAAACTTTAAGTACAATGTTAATGGAAGGATATATCGTGTGAATGAGCGAGGTATCGCTGGAAAAAGATTCGAATATGTCGAAAATTAAACTTGGAATGATCACAAAGGTGTGTCCGGTATTGCTCTTATTCATAACGACGCAATGTGACTCGTTTTAAGATTTGAAATTCTTACTTTAAATCCTGAGACTCAAAAATATATGTTATTCTAAGTGTAATTTCACATGTAGATTCTGCTAAAAGCTCTATTTTCATATTTGGGTTGCATCTCATCCATTTTCTCCGTAATTCTAAATCTACATAAGTGTAAGCAAATTCAAAGGCAAAGAAATTGTAAACTTTAAATAGTTAACATAAAGTAATGCAATTATGAAGGGAATGCAGGTTTGGTGACTGTTCTTAGCTACAAAATTGAATTAAACAATAGATATTTGCTTCGAACGATGGCCTCTTTTGAAGGAATAAATGGCAGTTTCAAAGAAAATGATATATTTTTTTGTTAAGACTTGACCGAAAACATATTTAAAATACTTTATTGTAATGAAGAAAAGTTGCAATATTAAATATCTTCAGTCGGGCAAGATTGTGGCAACAACATCTTTATTTGCTTTTTTTCCTTTCGAAATCGTTTTTGGATATTCTATTCTCTCTAGCAACAAATAACACATTTTCAAATCTATTGCCATGCCTTTTTCTAACTCAAACTATTCACACAAAAAAAAAAAAAAAAAAAAAAAAAAAAAAA
>JAHXMU010000066.1:1369429-1429988 GCA_019455685.1 Philornis downsi
AACAATACCGACAAACCGAGCACTGTGAAGCGGAATGTTCGCGACATGTGGCGGCAGGCCTGTTGAGTGAAATGAAGCGAAATTTTCTATTCACGAAGAAGATACACATTTTTCCATCTAACAGAGCGTGGCACAAAACACAAAACGTAAAACGTAGACACAGAAAATAAACCGCAATCAAAACCAAAACAAACAACAAGCAATTATGAAAAGTGCTTGGAGAGAATGTGGGCGAACAGTGATGAGCAACATTTTAGCATCATGCAGATACAACATCATATTAGTTATTAAATAAACACAGTATAATGCAAATTTGATAGTAGCTATATGAAGGACTCCAATTAAAATTGATATTAATAATCTAACATTATTAGTCGTTCATAATCCAATATAATTATCGTATTGTTGTTAAAACTCTCTTAACTTCAAAGTGTGTAAGTACTCGTACATCTCTTATTAGTAATTTGTTTGGGACAATTTGTCTGCATTTGACAACTGAAATGTTTCGATTTATTAATGGAAAATTCTCCTATCTCACACAGCAGTCTTACAATAACTCCCTCTCACTTCTGCCTTCATTACATATATTAGCATTCCAACATACCAGATAATGATGCCGTTCTTTTGATTGTACTTCGTATTGTTCTATATTTAGAAATATTTCATATAGATCTCTAACCTCTTTTAAGTCATTGCTTGCCGCCTACGTCGTTGTCCCTTTTGATACTGCCATTCGTTCACATGTTGACTTGTCTGCGTAAAAACAATATTTTCAAATTAAAGTTTACATTTTCTGCTCTTTTGTCAAAGACAAAAACAGAAACGCTTACAAAGAATGTTACCAATGATGTTTGATTTGGTCTGCTTGTATTGAGCTTCTTTCTTTTCTTTTGTTTTTGTTGTGACATGTGGGAACCCTGTCTCTAAGAAGAAAAGGGAAGGCAATCTGTTGTGTAGTGGGCTTTGTGAGATATGATTTCATTTTCGTCGCAGATAAACTGCAATTTCACTTTTGCATTACGAATTTTCCATTTATGTTGCAAAATGGTACTCAATTCTGTTGACAGATGGAAAAATAATTCGACTTGTGATCTATGTGGCTCTTAAATATATGCATTTTCAGCGGATTAACAAATGCAAATTCACCTTACATAACGTGCGCTGGGTTTATATACTCGTATGTATCCGTATATGCTGACAAGCCTAAGAGTTGCTCATCAGCGAAGTTTGATTCTTAGCTCTTTAAAGTGTAATGCTACAGACAGCATACAGCTTTTAGTTCAGCACTTTCACTTGAGAGGTCTGCTGATAAAAGTAGGGATAATTACGGAGGAAGGTTTCTCCCTTTGAAAGCTACGATTTGAAAATCTCAACAAAACTTCAAAAGATTCAAAACGTTTTGAGTTGGTACCCATCTGAACTTGTTTGGTTATTTATAGACAAAATTAAAGTATTTCCGCACACAATGCGCACATTCTGATATTAAAGTTTCCCTTATTCATAAACATTCCAAATGCTTAATTCTCATCCCTAAATTCTGTGACAATGAATAGCAAGCAGAATTGCCTATGCAAAATTATAAATTAGGGAAAAACTTAACGATTCCTCCATTCCGGCATCGTGAGTTGGAAAGCCCTTTATCTTTAATAGGATCCGAAAGGTTTCCCAACTGACAAGGCCTTCCGCTCCGCTTCCAACAGAACGCCATTTGGTAAGTCCACGAAAGAATGCCTTCCCTTTCAGGAAAAAGATTGGAAATAATGACATCTCCATGAAGAATGATAACTAATGCTTAGTTTTGTTTGTTAAAACAGTAAAATTTGAAATTACTTTTTAAACTTGAGAAATTCATTCCATATATTGCCTCTTCATCTTCATCTTCGGAATTCGCATTCCCGAACTCGTCAATCGCGGACGGAACAAGTGGATATAACCAAAGTTGGATAGGCGCCATAAGTTCAGCCGTGCCGAAAGTTATATACATACCGCCAACTATTGCAGTCCACCAATTTCAAATACATACATTCCTCTTCTTCCCATCCGTAAGAGCGCCCCCTAACACGTCATTTAAAAGAGGAGAGGACGTTCAATACATCAAATCAAAATCGAGTTCTTCTCTGCGCCTTCTATAATAAAGACATTACAAGTACTGCCCCTGGTGTATATTCAAAATCCCATAAATTGTGGCATTAGGGAAAAGTAGACAAAAAGTCGCCTACATCTCATGAATGGGATACGAAAGAGCCTGACACATTTAGGGAGCTTACATTCGTGTATAAACCAACACGCCGAGGTCGGCTGCGATTAGACAGGAGCTGTATAAACAATGATTATACACGGCATTCATATGGTGAAATAGGGCGACTAGAGAAATTATTTCCAGATGTCTCAAGCACTATTTTGAATCATTTTGCCTTCACCATGCCTTCCACAACTTTATAGACGTCATCAGTTCTATATCCTTAGTATTTAAAATATAATGCAATGAAAATTGAAAAGCAAATATGGGGCTTTATTTAATATTCATTTTCATTCGCAATAATGGTGAAATTAAAATTCAAATTAAATTGTAGATTCTTTTACATAGAGATCTTTGGATTCCCATTGTCTCCTGGGAAATCTAAAGATGCGAGTTTAGCAAAATTCCTCAAAAGCCTTTTGTAATACCTCTACCAATGAAAACAATTTAAATCCACTTTCAAATTTCCCTAAGTCAAGCTGGCACTGAATTAGTCCTTAAAAGTTGGCATCGAAAATAGGATGGCTCACAAATTGATTCAAATATAGCCGAATTTCATAATTCGTTGCTCTCGGCAGTAATAACCGCTAGTGAAACAAACTTGAAAAAAGCCTATTGCAGAGCCTTTTGCAATTATCTTATACTGATATTATGAATTTAATAAATTTGAAACGCCATTTAAACAAACACACAGTCCATTACACAAAATGTTAAACAAAGATTCTGTGTCATAGCTCAAATTAACACAGAAATTCCCTCCAGGAAAACCTTTGCAAGAACTTCCGAAGCCCGTCCTTGGAAATACTCCCTTCAGGCAAATACATCTTAGATTTCATAAAATGCAACTTTACAAATGACTCATTGAAAGTACTGTCCATCTACTACTACTACTTTTACCATCTTTCTGGCAAAGCTCGAATTCCGTTACGGTAAAACTGTTAATCTTTTGAGGTTATCCACGAATATAGCCATTCCTTGATGTCGTCATATGAGCCAGACCGCGTGCCATCGAACGGAGCAAGTGATAATCGGGCGGTGCAATATCTGGAGAATATGGCAGATGGGGTAAGGCTCCCATTTTAGCGTTTCCAGGTAGGTTTCAACCGGCTTGGCCACGTGAGGCCGAGCGTTGTCATGCTAAAGAATCACTTTTTCATGCCTCTGCGCGTATTGCGGGCGTTTCTCGCGCAGAGCTCAGCTCAATCACATTAATTCAGATCGATAACGACCCCCAGTCTTGGTTTCGCTTGGTTTCAACAGCTCGTAATAAATAACACCGACCTGGTCCCACCAAACACAGAGCATAACCTTCGCAGAGTGAATATTCGGTCGAGGTGACGACGTAGAAGTACGACCGGGCGTTTATTTTCTTTGGATTGCTGTAATAAATCCATTTTTCATCACCCGTTACAATAAGATGAAGAAGCACTTTGTTTTTCTTTTTGTCACTGAAGCAGTTGTTCACAGGCGAAAAAACGACGATCAACGTCCCTTAGCTTCAACTCACAGGGAACCCAAGTTCCTTGCTTTTGAATGTGCTGATGGCCCGCTCGCAGGATAAGGTTTAATAATGATGGAGATGGTTTAATAATGAGTAAACATCCGCTTCTAAATGCTATTGGCGCACTGAACGCCAGGTACGGTGATTCTCAGCGTATTATGCCCTACTTTCCAAATATGAGAATACAAGAGTATTGATCAACTATGGGTCTTTTATTCATCACATATAAAGTATAAAGTTCTGTAGGGTATGATATGTGAAAAACTGTTCATTGCGCCTTTAGCAATTCCTAGAGAAGACCGGGAAAAAACAGATCGATGTATCACATCCTCAGCGATAATAAAGATGCATTGTTTAATCCGATTGCCCATTTTGATATTTATGCGAGGCTTTTACGTTTTTGTAGGATGACACTGACCGCAGAAAATACTCCTAATGCCATTTGCTACTTGCATACAATAAATTGATATCATTGGGCGGAAACTGCGACATATCAGAATTCTTCCCAAAAGTTCTAACTTGTATTCTATTTGTTACTACGTGGAGGTTCATACAACCAGTTTAGTTTTGCAATATAGTAAAATACTACTCTAAATCAGACATAATCAGCATTTTAATAACCATAGTTCTCAATGAATAGTGTGCAAGTTAGATCTTTAGGATCCGCTCTATGCAAAAAAACATCAAGTCGTTTTACACAACTTTTAAAATCTTCAAATTATACAGCACAGCGAACATTATCAACTACTGTTTAGGTGTCATGGAATATTCGGAATGTTTTTTCCTCAAAATGAGATAAAATGCGAGATAAGATAAAACTAACTCAAGTACAATGAAAATTATACTCGTTATTTGGTATTTTGTGCCACAAAATAATTCACATTAAATGACAGCATTTTAAAAATGTAAACAGCCAAGATCAACAGCTGTCATAGAGATCAAACGCAAAATTGTATTAAGCAATTTTAAGGCGTTCAACACTCGAAGAAAAAAAAACGTTTAAATTTGGCTGTTTGTTTCCAGAACTTTGAAAACGTTAAAATCCTACTAATAACAAAAGTATTCAGTTTATGCTAATTCTCGAAATTCCGACGCAAATACATGTTCGAGTTCCCATGAGTAGGCATTTTCTTGGTGTGAATTTGAATTTCATATAGAACTTACAATACTCTGAAAGTTTGTAGCTCAAAACATGTAAATTTTGAATTGTCACACTTCATCCTTTTCTCGAGCGTATTCAAAATAAACCAAAGCAAAGCCCTGAACCCAGTTTTCTGCTTGTAGTCTTTTTTGTTGCTTGTTGAATTTATTGTTGTCTGTTGTCTGCGTTTAGTTTTTTTTTAGCAAAATACCATTCAATGCCAAATCGTTGAGTTTGAATTCTGTTGTCTATAATTTTGCTTTCAGTTTTGTTGCTACTGATGCCTGCTGAGGTACCGGAGCAGTTGCTGGTGGTTTTTTTTTTAATTGTATCTGGCTGTGCCCACAGGTTATGATGTCATGACGTTTTGAGATTATTGGACGTTGGAATTTTTTCGTTTCACTTCGACGGTATTCGTAGAATTGCAGAAAATGTTTAACAACTCTCTAGCAAATATTATTTAAATTTTTTAAGCAAAGACATTGGTTTTAACTAACTTTATTCGATGCCGTCAACAAATTCTGTCCATTCAAGACAGACGGCAAATGAAAGCTTAGACAGATTAATCGGAAATGTTTACTTTACACTTTTTTAACAGACAACAAACGAAAGCGTTAACGCCGTTTTCACACGTGATAAGAGCTAAATATTAAACCGAAATAAATAAAAATATGTCATCATTAGGAGTTATTCAAAAAGAATTGTTGCGCCCCTTTCTTTAATTGTCCGAAACTTGATGAAAAATCAACCTTTTTACTTTTTCCTGTATTTTTTTTTCTGCAAAGTAAACGAACCTAAGACTAATATCGGTCAATTGTCCGGAAGGTACCAGAGAAGGGGCATGTTGTGTCGGCCGACACAAGCCCTAGAAACCAATATAATAGACGAAAATGTAAGTTACCACAGTCCACCTGAAGAATTTAAATTTCCGAAAGACAGTCAATTTGTGTGGGTTGTGTACCAGAAAGAGGGAGTGTACTTAACCCATTGCAAAGTCTATGCATTATGATTAAGGGATGTTATCCCTGAGGAGACAACTCCTCATACAAGAGTCAATACTACGTTAAGATGCAAAGACGTATATCGGATGACGCTAGTTTTGACAATTTTAGTCACTATTTTAAAATTACTCTTATTCCGTTTAAAATCATTAAGTCAACATTGTTCGTAGTAATTTTTATGCAAAATAAACTATTACTTTGTTTGCTAAAAACGACCATATGAATTATGTGCCATCATTAATTAATACTCTTAGAATAATGGACGTTGTATAGTTCATTGAAAGACTCATGGGCGCAACAACATCCTGTTCTCAATCACGACACATTGACGTCAATCACTTTTTCCTGCGAAATATGAACTAGACACATCAATCCCTCTTCTATAATATATAGAGCCTTGGGAAGTTATTCAACTGAAAAATCGTATTTTTTTTTAGCATTTTTTTAATAACAACACCTAGATTGAAGGCAAACCTATAAAAACCCATAGTATTGCCCTCAATTGACGAACAAGTGGAAAGGATGTTGAAACATTTTTGAGAAATATTTTCTAAAAAGTAATTTAATCCTCTGGTCTTAGTTTGGGATCTTTGGAAGGGAAACAAAGGTAACAACAAACAGGATTAAAGAAGGTATTATAAAAAGTGATTCGTATTTAAAAGTGGCAAATCAGGGGATAAGAAATGGTACCATTGCTCGAAACAAACTACTGAAGCCAAAATTGCGTAAATATGTTTGAATCATTCTTATAACGCAATGCGGGCAACAAGAAAGAACTTTCCAAAAAATTTAACAACCACGTAAAAAGGTAGTCCAACTTTGCCCAGAACAAATGTTTGATGATGATGATGAAACGTACTCCCCGGATAGCGATATCCACCCAATTCTAAACAAATTGTAGTTAGAGAATTCCAAAATCATATTCGAGATAACCACCACTTATAGTCTACGAGATATTGTGCACTCCTTAAGGCGCTATAATTTTAATGGATATCGTTATTTTGATTAACAGATTCAAACGACAGCTAAGTGCCAATCAAAAAGGTTGTGGCTGCATTTGAACAGCTTATGTTTTGATTTTAGCTGCACAAATTTAAAATTGACAGCCACAAATTTGTCAGTTGAAACCAAAGAATTTTTGTGCAGTTGTAGAAGAAACAAAAACAGAGAAAGAAGCTTAGTAACAGTTGGTTGTATTGGCCGATTAGGCCAAATCCAAAACTAACCAAATCTTTAGTCGCTAAAGCTGCTTTTTTGCCGGCTTTTCAAAAGCCGAACATTTCATTTCTTCTAAAAACTGATACAAATATCAAATACGATATACATATATATATATTTTGAACAAATTAATATTCACGATCATCTTCTGATGATGGAAAGCAAATGTTTATAACAACCATCATTTGGCCCCCAAATATCTGTAACGATTCAAATCCAATGGCAAAAGCAAATTAAACATGAGCATAAACTATAATGAAGTGCAATTATATTCCAATATTAAATCGTATTAACGAAAACATGCAATTTTCGTTTTAGTAAACGATTCATTAAGAATGGAAATTATTACAATTATATGTCTCCCTCCCCACTCACATTCGATGAACTTGACTTGAGTCCAATTGGCAGACATCATTCGGTCAGTACATTTGTCTTCTTGTATTATACCTCAGCGTACACTAAAGTAAACCATCCAGAAAATAATGAGAAATGGGCTAATTAAAAGAGCTAATAAACAATAATTGTCTTCCAAAAGGAAACAAAAGTTTCATAACTACTGACCGAAGCTGGCAAGAGCCGTGAAATTCTAGATGGGGATGAATGAATCTTATTTATGTTCTTAGCAATTATACAATATTGTAGTGTTTCAAACCCTATAGATAACAATAAACAATTTACACATTCCAAATCAGTGACGGGTCATTACAATTCGACAGCTTCAAGCAAGAAAGTAAGTAAACAGGACATCCCCACGAAAATTCTTAGGCAAATTCAAGCTTAGCGCTTGAATGTATGGGAATGACATCCTTTTACCATTTTCCTACGAGTGATCCAAATTGTTTTTAACAACACATGTTGTTGAGCGCAATCAAGAAAACAAAAACTGAAAGATGTCTTTTCAAGATACAACGTTTTTGATGACTGTTCGCGTGGAAGCCATTTTGGTAAGCGTTCAGAATATTCAAGATATTTTCTAAAACTACAATAAACCTCTGATGACTTGAAGTCCCAAAAAAAATTAAATTCATACAATCTAACCTGCTTACATTGATCTGGCACATAGTAACCAACTTATGCCCCTAATCAGCATGTGAGAGGTTCCACTTTAAGTCTTTCACAATTTGATCTTTTCTCGGTAATTTCTAATTAGTATTCTGCAGCGCCCTAGATTCATGTCCACTATATTACTTTGTAATTCTCTGTAAATTGACCCTTGGAAATGTGACCCATTTAACCCATATATTTTTAGCTTTACATCTGTAAGCAGTTGCACTGAATTCAAAATTTGGCACACGTCATGCATATGGAGAACTGAGTTCTTACAATGATAATAGATGGCTGTGAATCCCTTTCTGGTATATCAATCCCTTTCTGGTATCTCCCGCACAAATTTACCGATGTTTTATATTTCTCTTTAGATCTCTAAATCCTACTATGACAATTCGGCAGGATAAGCCCTCTCTTTAATTCAGTGTTTTTTGATAAGAGCCGACCGAATTGCCACGCCTCTAACATTTTCCCACAAACACAAAAGGACGTTATGTGAAGACATATGTCAATCAGATCATCTGATTGAAATTTCTGTACTGATTAAATATAATTAGTTTCGACTAAGACACAATATGTTAAACTAAACGTACAATCTTATTTGCCTGACTCTGACAACACATACATATACGCATAAAACGAATAAGTTATTAAGAATTCATGATATTTGATGTTATATAGAAAGTATTTTTTTCCCTCCTTAGCGCTTATTAGATCCATAAGCATCAGGATCTCGTAAAAAATTTTGAATGAGGCTATGGCTCCTGTTCAGTTTGCGCCCAATTTCTCTTCACTGCATGCTTCGTTCTCATAAGCGATTACTTTACCTATTTTATGCTCTGTCAAACTTTTTCCTGGCGTTATGTCTTTTTTACCGCTTCTTCACAAAAATAATAATGATCTTAAAACATGCGTCTTTAAAAACTCACTAATTGAACTTGGCATTATAATTGTGAAACACCTTAAAAACATAATTATCGCAAAAACGAAAGTACCGTTATTTGCACAAATCCCAAAGTTTGTGTGCATAGTTGTTTTGTCTAAACAAATATTTTGCTAGAACATCATAACAACGAAAAATGTATCGTTATGGATGGCTTTATAAATATGAAACGCACCTTATGTACATACTATAAAGGTGAATGTACCTATATAGTCATTAGAGACAGTGCCTTTCATTGTACTCGTAACTTACGCTCCCTTGAGCTTCCATGAGGTACGTAATCAGAAAAATTATTTTTATCATTTCTGGTATAAATTAAAAAAATATATATACTCATTTCCAGTGCTGTGAATAGAACCTAGGCACCTCCATAAATCGCACATACTTATCGGCGAGATAATCTACAGTGACGTTACATAAGCACACACGGCTCTCTCTCTCTGTCTCACTTTACCCTTAAACACCATTTTTGTCACACTTTCGATACAAAAAATTGGTGTGTTCAACCCGACCCTATCCGATGTTGATGATTTTCGGTTCACGTATTCTTCAAAGCATAGCAAATTTCATGAACCATTTTGGAATTGGGATTTAATAGCGATCGTCAAACTTGAATTTTTTTACATATTGACTGAAAATGTACAGTTCATATTAATGGAAGATGCAACATTTTAAGGCTCCAAATTTTGGAGACTTAACATTCTGGAGCTTTCCACGATTAACTAAATAAAAAGATTTCTTTAAAATTGAGGTATCTCAAAAACGTTACTTAATTTTTTGTTTGTTCAAATAGTCCACTGCGCATTTTCAATAAAATGATGGAATTTTAAAGCATTTCCTTAAACAATGCCAAGTAAAAACATTAAATGAAGTGTTTTTTGTATGTAGATAACTGGCATGGACGGAGCCAAGACAAAGCATAACTCGAGCTTAACTCGCCAAATACTTGGAATTTGCACCAATGAGACACGCTATTGTAGATCGATGCATTCTCTAACCCTAACTTTCGTCGCTGGGTATTTCCAGAGATGCCGGCAACTCTTGTAGGTATTTAATAAGCCAGTAAAAGCTTCTTAAAGGTATATAAACTAATTGAAGTGGAAGTCTCCGTCCCTGCCTGTTCCAGGTCTGTTTTGTGAACCGTGACAACCATTTGTGATCTCACCAACCAGAGTTTAGGGAAAAATACAAATGTCAATTTAAAGGCAATTAATGTTCCATCAAATATTAGTGCAATTTTTATGTCGTTTCCTATCTTTTTACAAATTACTGCATTGCGTAGTTTTTTTTAACGTTTTCAATTAGAATTTTTATTGGATGATAAATTTTACTCATCTATTTGTTGCTGTTTCAATTCTGGATTCACTTCTAATTTTCTATCATTTATGGACTTTTTGCGTGCTGTCTGTTTTTTTTTATTGTTGCTGTCGTGTTCTCATCGACAATAAATGTAATGAACGCACGAGTGAACGGACAGTCGGACGAGTCAACTATTTAAAAGTGACCATTCGCCTTTTGTTGTTTGAGGTTGTTTGCAGTTGCGACGGCATCCGAAAGTTAGATAATCGAAGGTTATCAGGTTTGGGTTTAAAGACAACTACAACATACAGCTGATACGGACAGACAAGCAAAAAAACTCTCAAATTAACTGATTTTTAATTGCAATTTCGGCGTGTGCGTCAGATGGCGAATATGAAGTAATTGTGAAAACAAGTCACGTCATTACAGACATGTGGCGTGAGAGAGTGAAGTGGAAGGTGACCTCTAACAAAATGTGGGATTTATTTATTTTTGCAACTTCTTTCGTAAAGGCATTTCTGACTGAAAAAGGAGTATAGAAGCCAAGTAGACGCAAACTAAATAATATACAGGTAAGTCCAACAAAAGTTGTAAACAACACTTTTAAACACATCACACCAAAACACTAATCGCCTAGATTTGGACATTTTAGTACATTAAAGTGGTTACTATTTTCAATTCAAGTCACAACAATTAAATAGTTCGATCTTTAAGTTCTTTAGTTTTTTTCGACTTAATTAAAGTAACTTTACGACATCAGATACTGCACCAGTTTGAAAAATTAATAAAAACAAAAATTTTGCAATCTATCTATATCTATATATATATGTATATAAAAATCAATTGCTGTGCGTTAGTCTCGCTATAGCTCGAGAACGGTTGGACCGATTTGGCTCATTTTGGTCTTACATTATTGGTAGAGTATTGCAGAAGGTTTAAAAGGTTTTATTTGAAGTGATAGATGGCGTTGGAGATGAGATTTTTGCAATTAATTTTTTTTTACCACATTTTGCATTTTGAAGGCAAAACAACGTTTGCCGGGTCAGCTAGTAATTCATAAATTCATAAATAATTCAATATTCATAAAGGTATCAAACATGTCATATTTCATCATTCCAACATATCATTCGAACACAAATTAATTTGTATTTGGCTTGCAATTTCTAAAAAATACATTTCTTGTCGACATACACTCAAAATTTAGACAAGAGTGGACATTGTGGCGAAGCTTCTTCGCCGGGGTACAGATTAACGTTAAGGCATTAAATCAATATATTGAATATGATATTTAAACATCGCAAGGCACAATTTTTGTGCCAAATTCTCGTTCGTTTTGTATCGGATTTATTTTTTTTATTTTTGTTTCTCCTCTCATTCAAAAATATGGTAAATTAAAAATATTATTGATCAATTGAAAAACTTTACGGTTATTGCGGACTTTTCTTGAAACGAACTAAAATTCTCGGTTCCTTGGACTTCGTTCGTGCCGCGACTACCGATTCCCATTCCTGGATTGATAGAATCAATCAATGTTCGTATCGTTTTTAACAAAGTAATTATTTGATGCAATTAAAAAAAAAATGGGCTGGACCGTACGATAAAGCTTCCACTAGTTTCTCGAAAATATCAGCTTTTGGAGGAAACCTAGGAAACGGACTGATAATAGTAATGCTGTCATATTTATTGCAAACACTGGGGCTAACCAATATATTCTTAAAATAGCCGCCAGAAGGCGGAATATGATGTCACATTATTTTCTGAGAAGTAGTACATACTGAGGAAGCAATTAATTCAATTTAAACATTTTAATATTCTGCTACTTAGTCGAACACCACTTTTGTGTAAAATTTAGGGAAACCGAATAATGCTTAGATATGGTGCATTTAGATCAAAAGTCTAAATAAAACAAAACAAAAATAAATATTAGCAAATCAGTATTTTTTTTTAGACATTCGTAGAAATTGGGGGATGCCTATAGTTTAGTCTGTTTACAGGGTGATAAAGAATTAAATTCAACGATTATCTATATGGGTCGTAAATCGGGAGTTGATAAAAATATGCAACTATGAAAAAAATAGCGAAATTCAATACTACCCAATATTAAAAAGATAATAAACCTACTTTGTTTCACGCGGGACAGTGGGTCCAAATCGGTGTCAAAGAAATAATGATCGAGTAATATCCAGTTGCCCATTTGCTCAACTCTACATTAGTATTTATTACAACCCTACTATTTTTTTTTTTTTTCAATTCATAAAAGGGTTACAAAATTTTCACTCCAAAAAAATATAAACAAGAATTTGTTCTTTCCAATTTTCTGTTCAGCAATCCAAGAAACACCAAAATATTTAAGTTTATTTTAAGTATAAAAGAAAAAACGAGAAATGTTTTAAGATTACCACTAAGAAGTATTCAGTGTTAGTGACACTGACTTACGAATGAATCATTGTTGCCAATGACCCACAGAGCACACTAAGTCAATTTACATTTCTAAATTCAATTATTAACTATTCTCAAAGAAAAACCAATTGAAAGGAATGGTCAAAACCTTCATCTGCTGTCTTAGGGCAGACAACTGTAAACAAAGATTTGTAGTCGATACTTGTACGCTAATGAAATGACACTGAAACTGGCTTAAAACGAGACAGACGTACACAGAAACAATAACACGTGTATTATGTCGTACGGCATACTTGTGTGTGTGAACTTGAACTTTTATTTTGGAACGCATAAAAATAATTAAGCAGTCATCATCGTCACCATGACAAAAATGCCAACAGAATTTAGTGAACGGTCAAAAAGCCCCAATACAAGGTCCAGCGTACAGTGGACTCTACTCCGCCCACATTCATACAAACACAATGAGAGAGATGATAAATGCCAATAGTTCTTGTTGTTGCTGAGATGATAATTGCACGACAAAGGCGACATCATTAAGGAGATAAGAATACAAAACTAAAAATAAAATAATTAAATGATTTATCTTTCATTTGTGTCGTCACATAATACTACTCTAATAATATTATTATCTGTTGATAAATAGAGAGAGAGAGAGAGAGAGAGAGAGAGTGAGAGATAGAGCGAGGGGGAAACGAGCACGATTATGCAACCGTTATTTCATTAAAATGAGAACAAAATGAGCAAACTAACACGAAAATATCATGAAACAATAAAATAATTTTTAGAATAGAACAAAATAACAAATAAAATAAGTGCATATGAAGCTATCGCGGATGAGATGTGAATGTAAATGAGTGAAGCGATGTTTTGTATCCCATTCCATAAACGATTTCGTTGCTGTTTCACATTCCATTCCAACCAATGTCACGGATAGAAGAGGAAGCACTAAATTAAAAACACATTTGTATTGAAACAGAATGTATGAATGACCGGCAAGCGACCCATTACAATAAAAAAAACAAACGATGACGATTATAATCGTTCGTCACTATAAACACCGCATCTATGAAGAGAGAGACAGAGAGAGAGGGAGATGTAATAGGTACACTCGCGTTCATGCGCACAACTTAACGATTTCGTATACGACGATTTTTTTCTTGGGATCCCTTTAAAATACTTGTCTTTTTGCATAGATTGTGCAAAATTTATCAAAACATGAAATATTTGATGGACTTCTACTATGAGACAGATTATGTGATTTTTACAGCCACAAACAGTCTCAATTTCATCAACTGTAATGAACTACCGCCATGTAATAGGTTATATGATTTTTACGGTGTCCAGCGGTGGCAGTCTTTTGAAAACGAACCACACCCTAAACCCGCTTACAATTTCAATATCGCTAGTTGTCTTCGCGTGGAAGGTAATTTGTCCTCAGCAGTTACACTACATAATCAGTTGCTTACAATTTTAATTTCGTTAGCTGTCTTCACGTCGAAGATAATTTGTCTTCAGCAGTTACACTACATAATCAGTTGCTTACGATTTTAATTCCGTTAGCTGTTTTCACGTGGAAGATGACTCGTCCTCAACAGTGAAACTACACCACCATTTGATTTCCTTAATAAAGACCACTCCTCTTCACAACATAAATTAAAATCGACGTCTAGGGGCACTAATTTCTTTTAATCCGAATATCCAATAATATCCGAATATCCATAATTTTTATAGGACCCCGTGCAAATTGCCTTGATTGAGTATTTTTATTGATCTTTAATCACATTTTGGTTATGTGACGCCAAAGATAGGAAAAGCACAACAAACTTGATCACTTATTAACAAAGCCAGTTCGTCATGAGTTACCGCTTTGTAAAAGTTGTTTTTTTTTTTATTTTATTTATTGATTACGCAGATAAACATTTTGCGATACAAGTGTGAAATTTTACAATTCAATTCTTAAAATATTTTGATAACGATTATTACAAAAATGTAATGATAGGATTATCAACGAATATAGAGAGAGATATGGTATAAAATGTGAAGCATCAACCATTCATAGTGAAGTATAGTAATTCTGCAAACAGGACATTAACAGCTCCTAAAATCTAAAGCATGATAATGAGAATATTGTGTACTCATATGGAATTATTGAATTCCATTATTAGCGTTCGTGGATGCGGAAATTATAAAATATTGGTTCTTGAAGACATCCCAAATACTAATTTGTAATAATATGTATTGGGTGCTGCCAAATTTCACACGCCAGGATCTTCAATAAATTGTATATGTTCAAAAGATGTTATCGATACAAATTGAAAGCAACGTGGACCCCAATATAGAACTTGGACTGATATTATCCACAAAAAAGAACGAATGAAACAATGCCATGCCGATATCGAAAAGTTATAAATTTGATATAGCTTATCTAATAGCGTTTCTCTGTCCCAATTTAAAAAGCTGGCCGCAATTCAGATATGATAAGGGTAAAGAGCGAAGAGGTCAGTGCCGTATGATAGAAGCTACATATATTTATCAAATGTTGGTCTTAATTCCACCGTCTTGCCCGTTTTGAACTAGATGCATGTCCACCACCACTTGTACTTCTGTCAGTCGCTTTAAATAATTAATATATCTTGCAATTTTTTCAAATTAGGAATAAGTCATGTTAGCGGACGTCGACTGTACTTGAAACTTTGCCATTTCCCAATGTTTAACGTGAATACCCCTAATATTTGGTAACTCTTATTCAAGTACACATGGAAACAGATCGTTCGTTCGTTAAATATGTTTAGCATACAGTGACGGTATTGCTGCTGTTAATATAAACCGGAAGTTGTAGAAAGAGTGACGAGTGAGCTGCAGTTAAAACTGTGAGCTGCAGTTAAAACTGTAGTAAACCGTCGTCAGAGTGTGCCAAGAAATTTAATAGCAAAAGACTGTTAACTTTAGTATTGTAAACACACTTAAAGAGTGGCAGGCAATAAGAATGTCACCCACCATTCAGCGAAATGCGTCGTTCTTCACAACATTTTAAGCTACGGCTGGAATATCTTATTTAATCTAATCAGGCGAACGCTGACATGTGATTTTGTCTTAAATTAGCTTGTAGATGACGTTTGTTTACTTTTTATCTCTGGAAATACCACCTAATACGACCACAAAATCTGGAATATGTTAATAATTTCACTGATATAAAGATATTGGAGTCCAAATAAAAGATGACTTGAATTAATACAGATGAGAAAATTTAGAATACCGAGATACATTCAAAATATTGTTTAATTTTGAAAGCATTATATTAAAAACATGAAATGTTTAAAATTCCAAAAAACATAGTCTTTAAATGCGATCATCTCATCATATTTCAATTAACGTGCTAATTCAGGCTGATAAGTGCGAGGGTGGCCCTAAAACTAGCCGACCTGACAAAGAAGACACAAGTAAGAAAGAAAAGAAAAATTTTGTTTATTTTTCAACATAATCTTTCAACTCAATTCACTTTTTCTACCAATATTCAATAGCTTCTATAGCCTGTTTATAATAAGAACTGCCTACGCATTCTTCCCATTCCAGCCCACTGCTCTGACTGTTCCTTTGTCTCAGGTGTGAAGTGTTGAATCTATGTCTCATCCATGGTTATAAATCGACGCAAATTCGGCTTCGGTGAAACATCGCCAAATACTATACTGAAACATCTTCACGACGCCGTTTTTGCTATATTGAAAGCAAGCGCGGCACTGATCTTGCGCACAACTTTCCCATCTTCAAATCTTCGATCAATATACGATGTATAGCACTTTTAAATCATTTCAGCTGGCTCACGCACATTCACCCGACATCGTACACGAAGAAGCAGACTACCCAGATTAGAATCTAGCTTGGCTTTAATATTGCTTGGACGGGGACCTTTCAAATGGAAATATTGCATTACGGTGACCAATTTTTTCCATGTTTGCAAATTCACTGAGATCGTTTACTTTTGACGGCTTTTCACCAAAATAATTTTTTTTCATACTACACACTATACGTACACACATACTACACTATCTATACGTCAGGTCGGCTAGTTTTGGGACCGTCCTCTTTCGATTAAAGAATTACATCAAAGTGATTGAGCAGTTTTTATAATTAAATATCAAATCCCAAATTTAAAAATTAATTAATTTAACACCACATCATTAATTGAAATGACTCGCTCTGCATAGAATAATCTACTGTATGTACTTTCTACAAAATTCTGGCTAACAACGCACTATCATCAGTCCGAAAATACAGACAAAAAGGCCGTAAGGCTATAAAATGTTATGAGCAAACTGGTGTTGGTTCAGGTATGTTAATAATCGATAGAACCAAATTGAAACTGCAATAATTAGCACTTTTATCCCAATAATCATTATTCAATGACTATTTCAGAATTTTGAAATTGTTATGTATTTTAAGATTCCCAAGTCTGAAATGCAATTGTCTACTTAGCACTCCCGTATGATTCAATGGAGCAAAAATAATTTTCTTTTCTCGGAAATATTAAATATATATATATATATATATATATATATATATATATATATATATATAGGTATGGTGTATGGTACTTTACTGTACTAAGAAGCCTCAACAAAAGAAGCCATATGATAATTTAATAACCAAACGACGAATACAACAACTCCCGTATGCAGAAGAAAGTATTTGGGAACGATACAGACATTGTCAAATAAACAATCAAGGTAAATGTTTTAAACGTTTACAATAACTTACATTACAATAACAACGTAGTAATTTCCAATAATTTACAAAATACATCTGCCGAAAAGCCCCCGGGCCAAAGTTTCAACGGCCAAGTTTTGCCATTGAAAAGGGAACCCTTCTTTTCATAAAAATCAAACGTTAACATCTTTCATGAAAAATGAAATGCATTGAGATCCTAAACAATACACACATCACTAGCTAATGGAAGGAAATATTTTCGCCTCTCTCGAACTGTGGCCACCTCCTCCTCACTCGATGACTGCGGCGTCTCCGTCGTTGTGTTAATTGCTTAAAAATAACTCCATGACACCAGATGTTCATTTTTTGTAACCAAAGACTTTTGTTGTTGTCTTAAAGAATGCGAGAAAAAAAAACATTAACAAAATGGAAAAAAAACTGACAGATGATTAAATGAATACAGCATAAAGTGCAAGAGTGAGTTCGTCCGTCCGTCCCATCCATGTGCAGCTGAACAGTAAAATCGTTTGTTTTGAAATCAGCAGCAGCGTGGCCGCTGCTACCAGCCAATGTTATTACAGTAGAAAAGCTTCATCATTCGGAGGCATTCGCAGTATTAGGGTTTGAAGTCATGAAATATTTGTGTGACTGCTGCTGTAGTGTAATGGGAGATTCGATGAATTTGATGTTGCCTTTACGTGCGACGATTGAGTGAAATCGCCCCCATGAGGTCAGTTATGAGTTATTTTCATCTAAACACACAACATTTGGTCTTTAATACATGCAGATGCATGCATGTGTCTCTTTCGTTTGATCTATCGTTTGGTTGGCTGTAAGAATCACATCGGGAAGTAATAAACGGCAGATATGCCAAACTAAGCGATAAAAGCATAACCGGGAATTTGAAATTTCAAATATTTGTAACGTTTGCATGCCAGGACCCCGTGTGTCGAGCATAGGCTATCCAAAATTTGGTGGGTGTTTTACCACTTACATATCTAAAAGAAAGGCAAACACAAACTTGGTTGTCTGTGTTTTATTTTTGTTTTTGTGTTTCCCCTCTTTTTTGATTTAGACTTGTTCCATTACATTTTTGTGACTGACACATATGACAAATGATATTAGAGCACAGAGTGAGAAAACATCTCATTTGATTCCTAAAAGGCTAATTTAAAAATTAAAAACATTTGTTGTCAATCTTAAAATAGACGGTGTCTGCATAAAGCCGACCGACAACAGACAAACAGAAACAGCTTTGAGAAAGTCTTTTAGCAATGATCTCCACTAACGATACAACAACATATAAGCCAGCCAAATGAGAGGTGTTTGTTGTAATGCGTTTTCTTTTTTTGTTTTACCTTTTTTCCTTTTATTTCACACAAACAAAGTTTTCACTTTAATGATTATTTAATTTCGAAAAAGAAACAACGAAAACAAACCAAAAATGCGCGATGTTATAGTAGACAAATAAAGAAAAAGTTAACAACGAAATAATAATAATAATTTCTTACCCATCGTGAATTTGAATTCAATAGAAATTTGTGCAACAAACCGCATACTGAGTGTCGTCTTTATCACAGGATATTTATTACTGATTGTCAAGTAAACGGGGAGTAGGATTTACTAACCTGAAAATATATAAATTATAAATACATTTTTAGATGTGAAGTTTCATTGTTCATCGCACGCAATAAACATACATTACTATAATGAAACATATACAGTGATGTGAAAAATAATAAGAACACTAATGTCAAACTATAACATTTGATCAGAAAATAAGTAAAAAGAGAAATTGCTAAAAATAACTGTACTTATTTTTAGGTAATATATTACAAAAACAAATTCCATTATGTTTTTTTTTTTAAATTGTTGTTTTTATGTTAAATTTTTTTAATAAATTAAACTTAAAATACACATTCACCCTGTGAAAAAAATAAGTACACTTCGTGTTTTCATGTAAATAATACTATAACATTAACACAAAAAAAAAAAAGATTAACAGTTAATACTGTTCTAATATTGTTTTCCAGTGGTTAATATTTTGTTGGCATCGTCGTGACATGGAGTCAATAAGGTTTTGACAGACTGAAAGCAGTATATCATTCATAATTGAAGTTTTCACTATATTCCACGAATTCTCTATCGGATTTAGATCGGGTGACTGCGCAAGCTATTCTAATAAATTTATGTTATTCCCAAATCACGTCTTGCTGCACTTTGCCGTATGTTTGGGATCATCGCCCTTTTGGAACACCCATCGCAGTGGCATATTTTTTTCGGCATAAGGAAGCAATTTTGTAGAATGTCAACATAATCTGTTGTTTTCATAATGCCCTGTATACGATACAGTGGCCCAACACCATAGTAAGAAAATGATCCCCAAACAATGATATTACCACCGCCGTGCTTTACCGCCTTAAGAGTGTATTTTGGATTGTATCCCGTATTAATTGGTCTTCTTACAGTATGAATACCCCTATCTGAATTAAATAAATTAATTTTTGTCTCATCCGACCATAGAATATTTCTTCATTTTTCATGAGGCCAGCATGAGTGAACTTCAGCAAATTTCAGCCTTTGTTGTACGTTCTAATTCGACAACAACAGTACTTCTCTGGCACTATGAGCTTTAAAGTTCTCTTTAATAAGAGTCGAAGTTTTCGAATTGTTGATGTGTCAATTTCTATGTTTAAATCATTTTTTATCTGTTTCGATGAGATAAATTGATTCTTTTTTACACATCGACTGATTCCACGTCTAAATGTAGGTGTAATTTTTGGTTTTCTATCACGTGTTTCTCTTACCGGAATCCATTTGACTGCATTTTCAATCATTGTTTTTGAAATTCCAAGCAACCTTGAAAATTTTCTATAAGAATTTCCATCTTTATGCAAATTTTTAATAGTTTTCCTTAGTTCTAGGTCACAGTGCTTAGATTTTCCCACTTTTTTCTAAAAACTACAAAATTTTGCTGTTCTTAAGTTTGAATTGAATTTAAAGTTTCACTAAAATCACTCTTCTTACCTTATGTACACAAAAAATAACTTTTAAAAATTTTGTTATCGAAAACTGTCCTTCCTTATTAATTTGCACAACCAAAACCAACTGATCTCTGCTTAACAACCTATTTTTTTTTTTAATGTATACAAATTCTAAAAATTTTTGTAACGGAACTTGTTTCTGCAATATATTACCTGAAAATTAATACAGTTATTTATGAGCAATTCTCTCATTTTACTTATTTTCTGATCAAATATTATTGTTGGGCATAAGTACCCTTATTATTTTTCACATCACTGCACATTTAAGACAAATACATTAAAGCCTCGAAGTAGAGCAATGGTAGATTTAGATTTAGACAAAAAAATTACTGCGGTTGCGAGACCACAAGCCGTAACATCTGATTCAGAAGGAACATAGCGATATTTTTTCATGGGCTGCAAGCGAATTTGTTTCTTTTTCGTTATAGAAATTCTCCTATAACGGATAATATGATAATAACAATAAATAATAATTATACATCCTCCCGCAAAACCGCTTCTGACCGTTTTTGATGTATTGGTAATAATTGTAAAAAAAAAAAATTAAAAATATAGAAATTATTGAAAAAAAAAAAAAATCAAAAGTAATGGAAATATTAAACAGTAAATATATTGAAAATAGTCACTGAAAATGTTGAAAGTACTGAAAATATTCAACAGCTTTGATAGTACTTTCAAATATATTAAATATTTTTAGTTCAATTGCTTTGAAAATACTGTCAAAGCTGAAAATATTGAAAACATTCAACAACAACAGATTTGGTAGTATTTTCAAACATATTGAATATTTTCAGTATTTTCAGCTACGACAATATTTTCAGTTCATAAGGAACCCAAGTTCCCTGCTTTTGAGTCATTCCCAACGCATGCAATAACTTGGAAATGGCTTGGCGAGTAACTCCTAATACTATAACAAACTCTACCTGCGTTTGATCACCGTCTTTAAAGCGACGGAACCAATTTCGACAAGTTTTTTCACTTACAACAGCATCTCCATACACGTTTCGAAGCTCTCGATGAGCTTCAACCGCCGTTTTCTTCGATTGAAAGAAGAAAATCAATACTTCCCGCATATGACGATTATTTAGCACAAAATCATATACTAAATTCACACAACCCCAAGAATAGGACGGCAAATGAAAATCAGTATTGCCTCGAGGCGGCATGTTTACTATATGCTTAAGCTTGGCTTATGTTATGACAAAATCAACCACTTACAGCTGGAACTTAGTTGCGCACGTAATATTAACGCAATGAATGTTTTTGATTAAGGCAAACACCACAATCCAACAATGACGGCCAAGTTGTACTTAATGTTACATTGTAAATTTAGCGGACATCATCCGTCCGTCATGAGTTATGACACCTTAAGTTTACGTATTTTCCCCTGCCTGAATACAGCTTATCAGAAATCACAAGATCTCTTACAGAAATTTGTTTACTTAAATGAAGCAAACAACGGAAATATTCATGAAACCCTGCATCTTTTATTGCCGAAGAGGGCTGACTGACATATGGAGGCCTAGAAAAACAAAAGACAGAAATTGTAATTTTATGCCTCGTTCTGAAGAAATGACCCAAACTGTGACTGTTACGGACAGCGACATCGGATTGAATGATGTTCACACCTTCTTGCTAAAATGTTTAACACTAAAATTTTATGCTCCAACACGACAACGACGTAAAAAAGCGACAAAAAGCAATATGAGAATTTGCGTTATCGGGAAGTAGTAAACTTAAAACAAAGTAACACAATTTGAAATACATGTGCGGGAAAGTGAAAAAAAAGTAGAATAAATCCTATTTTTTGCATTTCCTTTTACACTCGCTTTTATTAATACCAGACTAAGCATATTTCATTCAGTCAGTTTTTATTTTCTGATAATGGTTTGGCATGAGAATACATAAGCAAATAATATATAAATATACATGATAATTCCTACAAACTTATTATTTATATATGTCGAATGAGCACTTTCCTCTTTCCACTTCATCTGCTGCATAGCCCATTTGTTGTGGAACAAAGTGCAATGACGAATGAATTTATAGAAATTGCATTAAGACGATTATTTATTCATTTCCATGTTTCATGTTTAAGTGTCACGTTTTTTTGTGTTTCTGTGCTGTTCAATTCCTCTGGTTTACACGAATTCTTCCGTATTCGCTACCCATTGACTGCTACCCCTCCAGTCATTTATTCCGGGTTTACTTGGTGTTTTGCCACAATATCACACTTTGCAGCAGCAAAATAAAATATGCGCTTCAACACCCATTGACTTACTGCAATTTCCTGTGACCCATTCAAAATAAATGTACTCGTAGTATTCATTCAATTTATGATTTTACTTCTTGTTTTGTAAAAGTAAACAAATTTTAATTGCAGAAGTCAAGTGATTCATTATAGTTTCTCAGAATTACTGGAATAAAGATATGGATTATTGCGTTCTGGTGTTGTTTATAATTGTATTCTGGAGGTGTAAACAGAAGTAAAAGATCAAAGCTGCATCATATTTTCATTGAGGAAGTTTAAGTAAAACCGGATGATAAAATTGTTTGCTGAATGCGATAAACTTTGAAAATACGCAATTCAATACATTTGGCAGCCACTGGATACAATTGTCAATAGGAATTGAAAACAACCGGTTTAAAGTCGAAATAATAAATATTTAAACGTTTTAATATGATCGTGAACGTCCGCCTATACATGTTTTTTTTTCGTACAATTTATAACACAAATTGATAAAGCGAAGACATGTAAGAAGGAACAGAAATGTAAATTTTTAGAAACATACATATGTATACAGCACATGTGGTAATGAATGATTGAATCAATCGAAAGAACAGCTGACTTTCCAATCAAGCGAAAACAATAGCAATTGCCTTTTTATTGATTCCACAGGTTCATAGGAAGTTTTTATGGAGAATAATACCTCCTACTCTTTTTTTCTGGAGATTTGAATCGCTTTGTCTTCAAAAAAACATATATATTCGTGTAGTGATCACAGCCATTCATTAAAAAGATCTGGCTCAAAATCACCCATCGAAACACGACTTCCGCTAAATTGAAATACTCCATTACAAAATGTGTGCATGTACTGAATATGTGTGTGTGTGTGCCGTAGTTACACTTTTAATCGCTATAATTGATTCATAAATGGCCATCGTTTCCTTAACGATAAATTTGCAACAAAATACGAACTGAAATTTGCATAAATAACTTTCCTGTAGTCGATGCCAAAAACGTAAAACCGCGACAGAAAAAATTCCAATACGCGAAAATCGCATTTAATTGTCTGAAAATGTTTCACATTTTGTTCATTTGCTCGCTCATTCGCTGGCTCATTTGGAGGCCGTGTTCGTGTGGCAAGCAATGTAACAGTAATTCGATGTTAATTAACCGACAACTTCCGTCAGATGTAGTTTCGATATTTGTTTCTTGAAATGCGCATTGCACACGTTGCCACACATTTTGGAGGAGGGTGGAGGGAGAATTTGCTCTGTGGCATCCTCTTGCTTTGCATTCCACACGAGAGAGAGAGAGAGATAGAGAGAGTACCAGGGTATACATATGTATGTTCAATGTTGTCTAGAATTCGCATGTGTATGAATGGAAACGTAATTTTACCACTTTTCCCGAAGTGTTGGCATTTTTCTGTACTCTGCTGCACCGCATTCTCACACCTAAGGAACCGTGTGGTGCCTTCTTAATACTATTACGAACTATTCGTACTACTTGTGCTACAGGTTCTGTTATTGTTTTCGTTTTTCATTTCGTGTTCTTATTTTCAGTTCTTGTTAAGAACTACACAAAGCCCGTTAACACCATCAAACACTTGACAAGTTGACATTTGTTATGCTCACACACGAGCGGAATTTTAAGTTAATTCCTTGAATGTTACCGTAGCGCTGGAACTTACAAAGCCGCATCACAGACAGAATATTGCGGTCTTAACGAAACCGCCAACCGCGAATCACCAGTAAGCCTCACGTGAAAAAAAAAAAAAACTCAAAAGTATAAGACAACTGTAAAAATAAACAAAACCCGAAGTCCAGTTTGAAAGTAATTGCAAAATTGCAATATTTTTTATGAAATCTCATAATACTACAGTGGTAATAAAAAAACTATTATTATTAACATAATTAAACAACAAATTTTTGGTAATCAGACAGCGAATCTAGTAACAATTTTTTAATAAATGGCCAATGCTTAAAATCATTCCAAATTATAAATGAATTTATATTATTTATATATAATTTTATATATAACTATAAAAAAAACCATAGACTGTGTTTAATATAATTACCACAGATTTAATTAATGAATTAGTTTAAAAATGAATTAAAATGAATTACTACCGTTAAATTAAATTGAATTGTTAGATAAATTGAATACTACTGTTAGATGATGTAAAAGCCCACCTATCCAACCATGAACTTGTAAAAAACCCACTATTTGTGATGCATAGGTGGTAACCCAGCGGTGCACGGAGGTTTCGTGGTTGTGGTCGGCAAGAGAACGGGTCTCTTTGCTGTTCAACAACCACCAGGACCACGTCGCAAGCCGCAAAAAATTAACCGTTGCCCTAAGTCAGTGAAATACTGAGTACGAATAGGAATTCAGATCTCCTGGTTTTCCAACCTCCTCAATTGAGCCTAAGCTCCTCCCAAATCGCCGATAGTGAATTGGAACCTGAGTTCCAGAAAGAAAAGGCAAACGATTTAACGGACTGTATGAAAATTGTACGACTTTTTCATTATTTATATACCTGCTACCTAGACGAACTTAAATACGCGATCCATACACAAAAAAAAAATCAGTCACCACTTACATGTTTTTTGTGTGCTGACGCTTTCGAGAGCTAATAATTTCCACATTATCAATCGAATTATTTGACTTTAATACCCAATGGTTGACATCATTTTTCAATTATTATTTCGATGATTTTGACCGCAGTTTTTAACTTTTACAAAATTTGTTCACAAAAGAAAGTCAAACCGGATGATAAAATACTACACAAATCAATTATTCGAATTAGAAATAGATAGCTGGAATTTAAAACAAAAGCATAACATTAAAAACAACCCAGAGTTTACATTTTTGTGTTGACCACAGCAATTCATTTTCGCTGCCCACTTTAGCATCAATTTGTCAGTATGTTGCGTATACATTCTTTTATGGTCCATCCGATTTCGAAAAATCTCTCGCTGGCTGTTGATTTTGAAACCGAAAATATTTGTAATAATTCGTCCTTTATATATGTTAGTAATTCGCGTTACAATAAATTCGATAAGAAATAACTTTCGTGTATATTTTTCATCAAGAAGACTGCATAAACGTTAATTATTTTGATTTTCAATTTTTAAAATTAAAAATTGCTTTTAATTATTATATTTTAATTTTTATCATAAAACAGACAAATAATTATTATAATAAATTTTTTAAATAAATATCGAAAATATTTATAATCTTTGATTAGCATAGTAAAAGTCAGTATGATGATGATTATTAAAACTGATTACGGCTCCTCTTAAAAATATATATGTATATGTTTATGTGAGTTGGAATGTTTGGTTTCTCCAATTGTCATGGAAATTTTACCTGGCGTAATTCATTTCGTGAACTAAGAATTACCATACTCAAAAAGTCGATAGTTAGCTTACCCTATGTAACACATATAATAGACGCAATTTAAAAAAAAAAGCTTCTTCATAACTTTTAGCGTAAAAAACGTGAATTAAAATTTGATAGCTCTGAAAGACTTGCGAAAATTGTCATGAAATTCATATATAAAACAACTTCAGTTAATTTAGTGGATTTCACGAATTTTCATATACTTTAATTTTTTTCCATTACAATATCAAAGGATTTCTAAATCGTCTCGGTTTAAAACAGAAATTAGCAAGCACTTCATAAAAATTGAGGAAAATTCTCAGAAAAATATAGAAATATTGAATTAAGTTATTGAACGCTAAGAAAACAACGCAATTATAAACATTTTCGCAATTATCTTTCAAACTGGTTTATTGCAAATATGTTTTAGCTTGCCTGTATTGTCCGTTTTGTATGGCGATTAGTTGGTCCCGCATGAACCTGATGAAGGAATCAATTGCAGATAATCAGAGCTAGATGTTCTAACTTTATGTTTTTCAATCGACAGCAAAACATTTACCAACCACATAATACGACATAAAAACATTTGAACTTTTTTTTTATTAAATGTGGTGAAACAAAAAAAAATGTGTAATTTAAAATCCCACAAACTTAACCACAAAGTAAATGCAGCACAAAGCGTCGCCATCACCATAAACGTCAAACGAGGCCGTGCTTCATACAAACGTTATGATCTGAATTGATACGGCATCGTTTTCCCCAAGAATGCAGTCAATTAAAAGTCTGCTCCAGTAAAGCCTCCTCCATTAGTTGGAGGTTGCCCGGCTGCCTCCTTTTGCCAAATTTTGGCAGAAGACTTGTTTTGCGCCTGCTGTTTCGCACGTTTCGAACCGCATTCATAGAACGTCTTTTATATTTCATGGGCATGCGAAGGCTGGGCACACGTGTCGAATATGAAGGTCCACCACGTAGTCTCAGCTGGGAACGGGGTACGGATCCCAATACACTCTATGTAAAGATGAAAACCACCAATTGGTTGAAGTTTTGAAAACTTACTATATAAAACTAAACTGCTGCTATTTTTGCAAATTACCTTTTGTGTAAACAATTTTTGTTGCGATGGTTGCATTTTTCGCCAAGTCTTTGAGCCAAGTTGCAAAACTTGAGCGAGGCTATAACGGGGATGTTGCGATTTATAATAACGCAAATAATTTAAATACGGATTCCGGGTCAATAAACGTGGATTGTCCTCAAAAGTGCGTCCAAAATTAATGGCTCTAGTCTTTCCAAAAATTAACGACATTTTTACAAGCTTTTCGATTATTTATCGCCAATTTGCCGGCCACTGAATAGATTTTTGATTTCTTTCAAATGAATTTTTCGAATCGTCCCTCTCTCCTCCCCTCTTTATATTGTGCTATGCCAACATTTTAAAATGAACGAAACAAGTGTCAGTTTCAGAACATATTTAAAATGATTAAAATATATGAGAATAATTATTTTTAGCAGTCTATTCATGACGTACTATAATGGGTGAATCGTTGACGTTGGCGTTGCTGATGCTGTCGTCGTTGTTGGCTTTTGCCAGATTTTTTTTCATTTCTTTTGAAAACGGACAAATCACGTTTTGTCAAAATAGAAAATTTAAAATAATGAAAACTCAAAACAGTAACAACAACAACAGCAGTGGCCCCAAAGCCAAGTCAGTAAGTTAAAAAACAGCAGAAATCTCTATACTCGTTCGCTCTCATGTGAAATTATTGGCAAAAGTTGTGAAAATTTTGCACTGAATACTACGAAAAAACAAGGACGTAGATTAGAGGAGGGGCCAAGCATACAATAAAGACGCGAAAGTTCTCGTATATACATATATATACGTATATATTTGAGAATAAGTGTTTGTACATTTGGATGTTTGTAAGTTGAATCTTTGTTCCGAATACATGTTTAAACTAATGGGCAGATTGTCATGACATTTCTCGCAGTATATTTATGGCCCACAGAAATGAGTTGTAGGCTATATCAAGTCTTGATTGGACGAAGGCCGTGACATCACCCCTACAAATGACAATTTTGGACGACTACTACCACAGGTAGAGGGAACAGACTTGATACATATTTAACTTACATAGAAAGAAATGCGTTAGAGCAAAAAAATGGGCGGTCCTCCGCCCCTTTTAGTAGACAAAGAAACCGGTCGATCGTCATAGAAATTGAATAGAATTATATGTTGCTAGCCATACATGGAGAAATATCATTACCATTGAAATTTCATTACACTCCAAAAAATCACGTACCAAAACATACTCAAAAAAAGTGTAAGAAATTTACTTGGTACTAGTAAATTTAGCATGAAACGAGGAAGTGAAATCTAAATTGACCAAAACGCAAACCTCCTCCAATAATTTTCTTACTTGTTTTGAGCAAGGAAGACGTATGAAGTTCGATTTTACAGAATTTGAGTAGGGTTTGATCTCTATATGGTGCCAAATATCGCCTTACTCTCTGATTATCAGTTTTTTTGGCTTTCTCCACCCCTCCAGAGGAATGTGTTACATTAAAGCAGTCAATAACTAATGACAAATGGCAGTCATTCAAAGTATATATGATGTGGATCGTCGTATCAACCTAAATCGATCCAATCCGCAGGGGGAACTAAAGTATATATATTTTTTGAAAATATCAACTTTGAGTCTGCAGTTCTTAACCGATTTTGATAAATATTTTCTTGTATGAAAGCACAGAATATTGAGCTTGAACTGCACTTGCTGTTGTCTTAGTACTGGTTCCAAAGTTGAATATTAAAATAATATTTGTTGCAGTATGTTCCAGTAAAGTGAGAGACAAGATCATAGAAATACTCGTATAGAATCATTTTCAAAAGAATTTACTATTTCCTTTATGTCTTTATCGCACTCATCACATTTTTAAAATAATACTGAAAGTATGACCTAAACACACTGCACGTAAGAGTTTGATCACTTAATGTAAAAATTTGGTCAGGCTTATTGTTTTAGATCGTTTAATATAATAAGTGATACATGGCAATTTGCATCGACATTCCTGGCATCCTCTGCTCAAATGACGATACAATTTAAGAGATAGTTTTCATTACAACTTCTGCGGCATCTGAACGAATATACTGAAAATTGGCATACAAAAATTGTTTTCCTCCCATGACCATGCCAGTAAACTCTCGAACCAAACAGCGGAATTGGTAAAAATCACTCTTATGTCTAAATCCTAGAATGTGTGCCGATTAAAACTTAATATTTTATAGAGCATAGTGAAACTTATGAAACAGTATTTATAGCTAAATATGTTCCCTACGATTTACTCGAGAGGCAGACCAAAGTTACTTTAATTTGAAGTTTGAATTAATAAATATTGTTCAAGTTTTTATTGTCAGTATAAATATTGATAATGAAAGGAAGACAATTTTGGAAACAATATTTTAAAATTATAACATTGCCTAAATAGTAAAAGCGCCAGTGAAAAACAAAAAAAAAAAAAAAAAATAAGGAATTAGCACAAAAAACTTCTTGGACCGTATTTCTAGCCGCTGAATCGTAGCAAAATGAGACAGATACTGACTGCTGGCAAAAAGTGGATCTCGATACTATCAAGGGACAACGGTCGAGCCGCGATGAGCTGGCGCAAGCGGTCGCCCATCCAGGACTGATGGTCAACAAGATTTTGCCCTGTTTGACTGTATTGGCATGGAATCTTTTAGCCAAGAGCCCATACGGTCAAGCTCGGACTTGTACGGCCAATGAAATTGAACCGTCTGAAGGAAGTAATCGCCGAAAAGCGGTCAATAGGACAACGCTGTGTCACACACATCGACAGTGAGTCGCCAGAAGCCACGGGAGCTTGGTTGGGAAGTTCTTATGCATCCACCATATAAATCGTTTATTTGAGTTTTTTTTTTTAATTCAAAAATCTCCACAATCGAAACAGTATTTCACGTGTTCTACAAATAACTTTAAGAAAGGGAGAATAAAATCAGGTAACGGATTTCAACAAATGCATAATCCGTAAGTTATGTGTGGAACTAGCATCGTATGTCGCCATTGATGCTGCCAAGCACAGAAAATTGTTATAGATTGATATAATAAATAAAATCGAACGGCGGCAAAAAAGAGAATTCCGTTGAAGGAGTGCAGAAAATCAAAGTTAATCCTTTGCTATGTGTGGTTGGAAAGGTGTAAAAAAGTCAAAAATCAACACACAATGAAAATAAAGCGGGAAGTCGAGCATGACATTTTCAAAAAACGTTGAATTTGATACAGCCTGCTAATTTTGGAAGGGGTAAAATAAAGAATATCGTACAAAAACCACAAATCAGCCAAATAATCGCAAATCGGTCAACAACTCAACTTAAAGAGTAACAAAATCCAGTAGTATAAATGCGTAGCAGTTGATAAAACTCCGCAAAATCTACTGGCAGTGTCATTTTGTTAACAAATGAAGGTTTGGATTGTCCAAAGATTTAAGTTTTAATCGCACGAATCGTGTTACAAACACAAAACGTAATAACTTTTTTTCTGGTGAGTAACCTGAGTGAGCAATCGACTTATTGTATTTATTTGGCAGGTTACTATTAAGATTAATTGAAATGAATGCTTGGAATACCGAAAAGAGGATTTAGATAACGCGGCGGTACCATGATTGTACCATTTAGGCGGAAGTTTGGCGGCAGTTCGCCGCGTATTAAGGCCATTGTGAGAAGGGTAAACATGTTTGCCGAATCTAAAAACATCGCACGAAGATCGTACCATCGAAATCCCTATGTTTGGGTTCAAGACACAATCGCGGCTGTAGCATCGTCAGTTCAGGCAATTCCAAGCGTTTCGACTCAAAACTTATCGACGTAAATTGGACTTAGCAGACAACCATTAAAACGGATAATTTATGATGACTTAAACTTGGTTTCGTACACAGTCCAAATTACAAGCATGTTGAACCCTCTGCATTTGCCCATTCGCCTGGAATTCTGCCAAAAAGAAAAAAATGATTGAAATGGCCGAAGAAGACAACAAATTGATAAATTGCTTGTATATGTCTGATGAAGCCCAATGGGATCTAAACAGCAATGTAAACAAGTAAAATTTTCGTATATGGAGTAATCTAATCCAGAAGTACTCCCTAAAACAGAACTGCACCCAAATTGAGTCACTGTGTGGTGCGCAGTTTCATCAAGGTGCATTGTGGGGAAATGCTTCTTTGAAGAAAACGGTGTAACAGTAACTGTCAATGGGGACCGTTCTTTAAAGATGTTGAAGGAGTTTTTTACCCAAAACTGCGCCGCAGATGTATCCATTTCGACAGCATTTGGTCTCAGCAAGATGGAGCAACTGCACACATAGCCATAACCCCCCATAACTGGCAGAGCTCCTACTAAAGTACAATTACAAATTAATATTCAGAAACTCCACTTTCCACTGGCCTCCAAGGTCACCTGATCTGACGGCGCCAGACTTTTTTAATGCGGTTATGTCAAGCAAGCAAGAGGTGTACAAAACGAAATCAAGGAATTTGACTGAATTGAAATAATCCATTAAAACGGTAATTGAGGCGATCCCCCAATGTTTATCATCCAGTTAGTTATACAAAATAAAATTGAATTTTGTATACAATAAAAAACAAAAATAAATAAATGAAATACATTGAAAAAGTTATTCAAATTTCTTATTGTAGCACAATTAGTACGCCACCCTGTATACATCTTACGCTGTTTATTGTAAAACAGTTCAACTGGTTACATAACACTTGCACAATATTTCGTATTTTCGTAAGCAATCTAGAAATCCTTTAACATGAATGTACACAGATTCCAATGTATGCCTTAATCCCCTCCCCCATTTTCTGTTGCGGCGCTCCTGTTCGACATTATGTATTTTCGTGCATGTTCATACATACATATATAGTACTATATAATTTTGCCTTGATAATGATGTGGTTTTACAAAAATAGATTTTTGCTCAGAAGAGTTCATAAATAAATAACGAATTCATCTGTTCCTACAAACACAAAAGATTTACATGCATCATTCGAAAGTGTTAATTGGAAGAACGTTAATAATTAAACATCCTTTCCACGGCATTTTTCTGGAATTTCTAAAGAATTCAACACTAGATTTTAGTAAAATACCGCCAATACTGAGGCGATTTCCTGGTGTAAGGAGAGGAAGAGAGGTAGAGAGGGAGAACAGAACGGCAGTGCTAATAAATGAAAGTTCGCCCATGAACTGTAAAACCGCACAAACGTAGTATGAAATTTATTAAAACACTTAAACCAATAACTCGCTTTTGTTGTAGCCTCTACAATTTCGGCGAAATATCGCAGCGTGTTAAGAGCAATAATTTTATAAGTAATTTTAATTTCATTGTAAACATTAAGGTGTTCAAAGAAACCTGCCTCAGTCGAAACGATTGACATTTTGGTGAGAACGAACTTCGGATTCTCAGTTTGAAACACGAAAAAAAAGGAAAATTAAAACCTCAGTATAAATTTAGTTTCCGGTCTTGTTCACATCTTGCTTCGTATTCGTATCACAAAAAAAAAAAAAGTGAATGGAGTCCATAATGTCAAAGATGCGATAACTTTTGTTACGCTTTGAATTTCAAAGAGCCAACACCATTTGCGGCACAATATTTGTTTAATATTTGCAAATGAATGTAAAAAAAAAACAAGAGCGGATTTGCATAATGAAATGCCTAAATGTTATCTAATAGCATGAGACCAGACAAAGGATAGAAATACAATGTTTTCGGGAACATTAATTAAATCTTTGAAGTGTGATTAAAATTCGTAGCAGGCTCCGCATTTCCATTGAGCTATTTGACCTCCATAGGCGTTTATTTGGAGGCAGTAAAAGCTATTTTCAAAACAATTGTGAATCGCTGTCTCTTAAACGTCTGCAGTGATGGCAGTTGTCACTGACGTACATATTACAGATTCGGTTTCTTCACTGTTCACAATCATTGTTACGTTTTTGTTAACGATTTTCATTGTTTACTCTCCATACACATCTAACATATTGTTATTATTATCATAATCATCATCATAATTGTTTACTAAATATTTTACCAAATGTTATTGGTTGTGTCTCGTTGCTCAAGTAGAAATGAGATGGCTTTTGTCTTTGACAAACAAAATATTATTGCAACATTTGGATATTTCACCAATGACAGACATATTTAAACAACTCGATATTTTGCGAAAAATGACAGCTTCATAAGCAGTATCAAAGCATAGATTTGTTTGATGTTATTCAGGCGTGTCTTAGCAAAGTGTTCTAAGTTTGAGTAGCGGTATAAGTAGGTACGAAAACGTTAATAGACATACAAATATATATGGAGAGGTGGAAAGGAGGGCTACTAACGATGGTAAGTGAGATGGTCAGATGGTGCTTCATACAGCCAAAGTGTGCTTTTTTCGGTTGATCCTACAGTGTCGCAATTAGTGTCGCAATAAACAGATCTAAATGAGAACATGACCGTTTTAGAGCGTCCAATTTAAGTAATGTTCCGCAATATTTCTTTTAAATCACTTGTAGTCTTCTATATCTTAAGAGTGGTTAAATATTCAATTCACTATTACAATTTGTCTATCAAAACACTTAGATTAATTTTGAATACAGAAATTCATCTCTCTCAATTGTTAGCAATATTAGGCATAAAACGAAAAATATGCCACATAATTATCATACTACGATACAACGTCTCTTGCAACGTGACAGTAGTAAAATTCTGTTTCAAAACTTCTCGACATTTGATACCCTAAAATTGGTATGGCCCTTGCGACCTCTATATTCGATATTATTAGATAATAATTTTCCAATTCCAAAATTTCTGCTTTGTAATCTAACTAACTACATTGACATTTCGAATATTATATCCACATAATATCGGCATAGATACGAAGCTTCTCACACACAGTTGTACGAATAAATCTGAAAGAGTCGGAACATGAAATTAACTTAAAAACTACGAAACTAAAAACGAGGAAATGTAAACTTTTGTTAAATAAGTATTCCCTTTTCCTCATAGAAAATTACGTTTGCCATTTATAACCTGGTGTTTTCAGCTCTCCTGCTGTACGTTTGTAACTAAAACATATCACAAAAAACGTATTTTCATATAGAAAATAATAATTTTTGCATAGAAAACAATACTTTTTACATCCAAAGGCAATTTGCATCGAAAAGATCGTTTTTCTCGGTTAAAAAGTGCAAAAGTAGTCTTTCTACAAACACACTTTTTAAATTTTTTTCCTAAAAATGGAAACGATCCAATGTAAGCATGCATGGCGTTGGCATTAATTGATAATCATGCTTAGACAGTATTTTCTTAATTTTGCCTAAATATAAATTTCATTACATATTTAATTTGTATGTTTTGCTTTTGGCTCCTCTATTGCTTATTTTTTAAGAGAGCGCTGTCGGTATCCATTGCTAGCTTTTTATGATATTTAGCACGATCATTTGGCAACTTCTGGCAACGCTGGACTCAAGTGAAGTACGAAACTGCATACATTTCGAAACTTCAAAAACGATGAACGAGTGTATGTACCCAATGAATATATATATATTTACTTTGTTTTATATGTGTGTTATACTTTTTTAATATTTTGCGTAATATATCTAAACTTCAAGAACCATTTCAAAGTCATTAACGCGCGGCTCTTGAAAACATTCTCCAAATAACATTTGTTCACAAACACTCCACAAGAAATACTAACACAGCAGAAAGGAAACGATCGAGTATTAGGCAAATACATTCCACAACAATATGAATGTGTCTTAAATAAAAACAACGAATAATATAAACAAAAACAAAAAACAATGAAAATAATCAAAGAGAATCCAAGTACATTCGCACCGGTCTGCGGAAATTCAATAAAACAAAAACAAAGCAGATGGAACGAGCGTACGAGACGTTACTTCATACTACAACAAAGTATTCAATAACGATGATATAATTTTCTATGGTCGGTAACATAAAGTCAGATGTTCAAATTGCTTCACACAACAAGACCTCTATTGTTTATTAGAACACTGTTAAGTTTTTGTTTTAACGATTTAACAGTAAATCATAAAATACTGTCAAATCCACCATTCCGTACAGTTCCTTCGAACACTGAAATTGAACAACCTAACGAAAATAAGAACAACTGGAACAGGTTGGTTTATTGCTGGGAAGTCCGCCCCTGTGTCGATGTCATCTTTTCAAATAACTTTGCCTGTTAATATTCACCGGAGGCAGCTTTTTATTAATGTTTAGGTCGTTACTTTGCTGCTAATTAAATCTATTAACATAAATTTCACATTAAGAACGTCGTTCATTTGTTGTCTGCGGTAGTTTTCGTCGGGGTGCTAGTGAAGATAACTTTCAGTTTTTATTTGAGGTTCTTCTTTGGGCGTAATTTATTACGATTCTTCTCTATTGTCTGCTTCTGTATTGGGTGTGGGTGAAGGGAACATAACATGAGACCCGTCCATTTTTTCATAAATCTAACATGAACTATTTTTAAAGAGCGAGTTTAACACACAAATACAGGCTGCTTACATTTTTGTTTATGCAGGAATATGTTTTCAAACTATATTTATTATACGAATTGTCTTCCATTTGTATTTCAAATTGAGGCTCAAGTGATTAGAATTCCAACCGTGTCACAATTGAATAAAATTCCAGTACTAAAATGTTAGCCCATGTTAAGATCAAATTCTTAGTCCAGTTGAGCAATTTTGTTGCTACAAAGAAGTAGATTTGAAAAGATTAAATATTGAAATGAAATGTTTTTCGGATGGAATCTGTAAATATGACAGAGTTTTAGGTTTTTGATCATTGCTTGTACAAGTCAATTGATTTCTAATTTAAAAACTATTCATGGTTTTTAAAGATCAAAAAGAACAGTCAAACTGACAACCATTTCGACGATTGTGGAATTAAAAATCAAGTATTTGGATGTTTAGAAAAAACGCTTGATTTTTTTAAACGTTTTTATTTATTATTTTATAATTTTTTTTATAAAACCGAGACATAATTGTTGCAATTAGTTTTTGTAGTGAAAACCAAATAGAATTGCAAATTATTTCTATAAACATTACTTATAACTCCAACATTTCCTGATAAAAACTGACAACTACAGATACTCTATTTTTATTATCTATTTTAAATTTTACGATATTTTAAATTTTCATAAAAACCGTAGCTCCCATTTAGTACATCATTACTTGGAAATACTAATGCCTTTTCAAATAACACGTTATTTTTATACCAACAACTTTTCCTCCGCTCAAAACCTAACTGCCAATCTGTAACCTATCCTCGTAGTTGTAAGGTGCGTACCGACCAAAACAAGTCTGCAGTATCCGACAGCGAATGACTCAATGCCGGAATATCGGCTCATAGCCAATCTCATGTAACAGCCCGATGAGAATTTTGCACACAGATCTGATGTTATTCATTTACGACGTCCAATTGACTCAACAACTGAGGGCGAATGATCATCCTCTTCATTACCGCTTCTCTGCTTAACAAGAACTGCAGATCAGGAAACCTGCATGATCGCCGAAATTCCAATGCTTCTGCAGGAAGTGATAGCTCGATGCGGATTTTTCAAAAGTATTTCTGAAACCGCCATTTAGATCGTCGGTAAGCGCAATTATAGGTACAGTCTCTCCCATCAAATAGTCGATCAATCTGCGTGAATCTCGGCAACCCTGCTATTTTTCACAGGACAATTGGAGGCATCCGTAATTGATTCCGTTAGCCGATTGTTGCGGAGTACCGTTAAAGACTGATGCTATACAGATAATTCGGAAAACATTAGGAATCTTAAGGAAAGTGTCGTCCGAGCCATTCGCAAGGTAAAGCCAGAAACTATCAACAAAGACTTGACAAAAGGTTGTGTTGCATAAATAGGGGAAATATTTGTTCTGTCTAATAAAACGATTATGTACAAAAAGCAATTATGTTCTGCTCATCTTATTTCATTTTTAAAAAGATACCCATATTTGAGGAGTCAGCCTTTATTAATTAAAAACAAAAAAACACAAATACCAATGATAAAACGAACAATTGTAGTAATTTCATGACAGTGGAAACATCTCGAAAACTCGCAGGTACATGCCAGCTTTCCAATCATACTTGGCAAAAACTTAACACCCCACTATCGCCACCTCTTACGTTAAACGAAAGCACACTCGGCAAACAAACCGTTTTGTTTTTCATCTACAAGTGAAAGTCTACTCACACTAACCCATTCAAGTAAAATTGGTTATTTGTTAGCTTTTAAACTCGTTGAAGCTTAACGCTTTAAAAACAACATTTTCGTATTTTTCAATTTGCACTTCGTTGTGCGTTTCTCCATGCAAAAGGTAACGACAAGGCGGTGGATGAGACAAAACAGAAAAATTAATTTGGTTCCTCTCAATTCACGTTTTGGTTTGGGAAGGCTATAAAAGCCAGTACGTAAATTCGGCCAGGTGAACTGACTGCCACCCCATACTTTGATATCTAATTTTCGCAAAAATCATGATTTGGAAAACAATATTACTATTTGCAAATTTTCATTGGGTTCTATAAGGATATATTCGCATTATAGCATACAAAGGTGGCGGAAAGCACAATTATGGGTCATAAAACGAAACGAATCTGAAACGAGTTTCTTCTTAAAGTATCTAGCAAGTCTCGTATCACGCTTTTTCTCGCTTGGTAAAAAAAATTTAAGTTGAACGCTCCAAATTATTTATAGAAAATTATTATTAATTATGGGAAATAAATTCATAAAGAAATAGAAACTAAGCTAACCGACAATCTGCCAAAATATTCTTAGTGTTCACACATTTTGTGAGAGTAATTGAAGAAATATACACATTTCTTAAGCTAATACGCTGAATTCAAAAACTTTCTGTATATTGCGCGATTCTACAAGACGAAAAAAATCTTCTGGCACTTCCTTTGGTGCAACTTCGTTGTCGTTTGGGAGTTATAGCCGCTTAATATCGTGCAATTATTTTAAAAATTATTTAAATTTTTTTTGTTCAACATTTTTTAATTGGTGTTTCACTTCTTTCTTAATCAAAACTAATTATATATTTGAGCTATGAACATTTCTTGTCTCATAATGTAGGGTACAGTAGTTTCAAAGACATCTTTGCGAGTTCTTGCAAGAAAAATTCCAAACAGTTATCGTGACTGTCGCCCCTTACGGATAGACTATTAAGTTGTTCTAAAAGTATATGATCGGACCTATTCTTTACATATTTCAGCCAACTTAATCGTTGCAAAGTTTTCTTGTTTTATTGACGAACTCACACTGTTCACTGTTTCAGTTGCAAATATCGTCTTCGGCGACTAACTTGGTGACCACTCTTACGAACTTTCAACCAAGACAGAACTATCTGATTTGTTCTTTAATCTGTTATGCCGGCTTTTCATTTACGTTTCCACCAGCGCTACACCCCGAGACCAAGTCGACATCATTATGCACGAAACTGGTGCATTTTTTGTTCTGTCCTTCCATCCATTCCATATCCGCAACAAGTTATTCTAATCATTCTTTATCTCTCTCGGTCTCTCTCTCTCTCTCGCTTTGTTCCCTCTGCCGGTTGGCTATGTAATGAATAGTAATAAAGGTTTATAACATTACTTGCTTATTATGTTTGTTTTGATAATATATCAACATTTGTTGGTATCCATTCTCGGCGTGTGCTTTTAGCTACAACTTGTTAATAAGCCAAAAATTTAAAATCTTAAATTGCACGTACTCGTGCTTGTTGTCTAGTTTTGGGTCCCGTGTTTGCCAACGACCGACTGACTTACTCTGTTGCGGTTGTTAGCTAAGTCTAGAGACTACAGCAAGCGATTACGGCCACAGCCAGCCATGACAACATATGACGTTCTTGAAAAAGTTCAATGACTCGAATGAGAAGGTATTTTATGTTACAATAGGAAAAACAGCTAACAAAACTGAAAACTCATCGATGTCATAACAAAGAGCTCAGGGTTGAGGGATCGCTTCAACAGCGCCATTTATTTTAAGTACAGGGTTGCGCACGAATCTTGCCGCTGTCAACTGCCAATGGGGCCAGTAATTCAAAGATGTCGATGAAGTTATTTTTTGCCCAGAACTGCACCGAAGATGTATCTGTTTCACCAGCATGATGGAGCAACTGCACGCATAGCCACACCGGTTATGGGAGAGTTCCAACGAAAATACCCAAACAAATTAATATTCAGAAACTCCGCTTTCCGCTGGCCCCCAAGGTCACCTCACCTGACTGCACCAGACTTTATTTTGCGGGACTTTGTCCAACAAGAGGTGTACAAAACGAAACCAAGGAATTTGACAGGATTGAAGCAGTCCATTAAAACAATAATTGAGGCGATCGAATCGAATTGAACAAGCATGGAGGTCATTTACGGTCTATCATCTTCAAAATCAATTTGTTATATAAAATAAAATTGAATTTTCTATACAATAAAAATGAATGAAATACGTTGATTGAAAAAAAAACATTTGAATTTCTTGTTGTAGTGCAACTGGTGCGCCACCCTGTATTTTACGTATTTACGAAATCTTTACGAAACAACAATAACAGCAACGGTGGCGCAAGTCAAAATGGATATGTTGAGAAAACAATTTCAACAAAATCTGATGCTTGTACAAATTCAGGGTAATCACCAATAACAACAACATTGCTTTTAAACGCTCTAGAGGTAAGATATGCACCAAACTTGCAAGGTCCACAAATTGTCAAGTACGTTTAATAACAACTTCAAAATGTTAAGCAGCAGTCACTATGGAAAATTAATTGTCAGAGGATAATGTAAACAATCTCGATTATTATTATTGGTATAGGAAATCTACTTGTTGGTTCCAATCCCCGGTTATTGTAACAAAGAAATCAGATCACTATGTATGGATGGTTAAGTTAGCGGTCAGATATAAGACTTTAATACGAGCGAAAGTACTTCCAATTTGTATGAACACAAGGCGAATATTTACATTTGGGGCGATAATGTAATGTATTTCCTCCCAATCCTTTATTTCCATTGGACATAGAAATCGTGGAAAATATGCTATAGTTGGCCTTATACTGCACATGCAACGAACTTCTTGCTTTTTTTCGTTTGCTGCTCTCTTCGACGCCAGCTAATAATTTCCTGTGTCGGCGGAGCGATTGCCCTACACAAGGATTCAATTTTCGTTCTTGTTAAATACAACAAAAGTTTTCCCCCTCCGCTGACCATTTGATTGACTGTCTAAAGTACACTCGGTCAAGAACGGTGAAACGCCAATCGAAATGTTAAACTGTTGCATGCAAATGTAAGCGAATAAATGCCAAATGGCAAGGAACGAAGCGGACAATCGACGATCCTAAAGTCAAACAAATACATTCAATCTAAGGCATTTTGAGGAATGTTAGAGGACTATTTCTGCTGCAGATCGGCGGTCAGCCAAGTCATACATAAATGTACACAGAATTCAGTTGCGATTTCAATGCATCGTGTTATATCTAAAAATAAATTGGCTTGACATGGCCGGGTCAAAACTGACGTATTGATTATTAGATTGTTATAACTCTGCCTTTGCAAATTAATATCTGAAATAACACATTTGCAAGAGCAGATCATCAATCTTTCGTGATTTTAGAGCATTTTGAAAATAGATGGTGCATAGTGAAATGTCAATGCTCTCCCTGCATCAACTAGTTAGTTCAGTCAGTGTTTGTGTATATAAAAATATATTATGCCATGTTCTAAACAGCTTTTTAAAGTTTAGAATGTATTTCTCGCCTTATAATAAATTATTTCAGTCGGTTCAAAACTGACGTACTGATTATTAGATTTTCATACAAATTCCCACACATATTTAGAAACAGCTGCGCTGTAAAGTTCAAACGCACCACATTTTTAAAAAGCCAATTTTCAGTTATTAATGAATCAAAAAATCGGGTGATTCTTCTATATTGGCAGAAATCGCAGGAAATTGCTCACAACCTGTTGTCGATATTTGTGTAATGCATCTGAATCCAATGCGAATGGATCAACAATTTGTGAGGTATTTTGTGGGAGCAATATGTAGACTTTATTCCAGCAGACAAAGGAACTACTGTGGATATAACGGATGATTTTATCCTCCTTGATATATCAGTGTAGAATTTTTGATGGATGACTCATGATTCGTAACACGTGACAAACCCAAAAATGCCCTGTCAGAGTCATGACAGAAATATATCCGAATTACCGAATTTTATTACCAAGATTCAACTAACTTGAGTTGTGTGAGAAATATTTTTCGCTTGACATTTACTTGATCGACTGTGACGTGCGATTTATCCCCCTCTAAACTTCTTCTGTAGAGTTTAAATAGTCTTGCTCATCTATGCCAGCAAACAAGCGATAATTATTAGCATGAAAAATAATATTCAGCGTGTTATTATCGAATATAATTAATATTTCGATAATAAATTTCAATCATCGATTCATGAACTTAAATAAAAACTTTTTACACTCTTACAACTAACAAATTACCCAACAAAGGTGGTGCAGAAATAAGTTGCCAATTGTTGGTATAGGAATTCCATATAGGGCCACTACAATATTTCAGAACATTTCCATATCATTAAATCTGTCAGGATGAAGAGAGGAAGGAATGTCACATATTTGGGATAATGCAAATAGGATGCTGTGGGACAAAAAACGTTATATACTCGTAAGTAATGCCAGTTATTTGTAAATACAACCTGGTGAATAAATGTTGATAACCCAATTCTAATATGTTCTTAGAAATGTTATGGAAAAAGAATAGTCGAGTGACAAAGATTGAAGCCAAATATGAGTTCAAAGAAATTTTCAAAACAGAACACGTTCCAGAACAAACGCAGTAACGAATTCGGACCTGCAAGTCAAAACAGACGACGATCTGTATACTCGTACACAATTCGCAAGGTCAAATTGAGTACAAATTGCCTTGCCTGCTCCGCACAACATATAATTTCTTCTTTCTTCGTTAGTTCACCATACGTCACTTCTTCAAACACTATCAAAACTTCCTTACACCCTTTCTGTTTACTATTGTTTCCTTCGTGTTATCGTTCTATGTAGAAGTGAGTGGTTGCAGCATTTTAAAAAAAGTTTTAAAAAGTTCAATAGTACAGCGTGTTATGCTGTATTATTTCCCAAAAGGTAAAACGGCTGCTGAAGCCACCCGAAAAACAAAAGTCTATTTACGAAGAAAACAACCAAATGCAGAAATGGTTTAAAAAATGCCAGAAATGGTTTAAAAAAATTTCTACGGAAGACGTAACGGACGCTCCCAGATCCCAGGGCAGCCAAAAGAAATTATTTCCGAGGAGGTGAGAGATTTAATTATTGTTAATCCCTGTGCAACAGTTAGGGAAATACCTGAGATAATAAAAAAAAAATCAGTAACAAACATTCACGGGATTATAAAAGCCGAAATTTGTGAGGACTCTCTAACCGAGGCCAATCGCCTGAATCGCGTTGACGTCTGCGATAACCTAAGGATAAGAAAAAACAAGACACGATTTCTAAGGAACCTCATCACAGGGGATGAAAAATGGATAGTCTACAACAATATAAAGCGAAAAAGATCATGGAGTACACCAAATGAACCCCCTCAATCCACCTCTGAAACGGTCCTTCACCCCAGGAAAGTAATGTTGTCAATTTTGTGGGATGTCAAAGGTCTTTTTTCAGCTTCTCCCAACAAGTCAAACGATTGTCACACAGATAAATTGAAGGCGGCACTAAAAAAAAAACGGCCGAGGCTCATCAATCGACCTTGCCCCGTCCGACTATCACCTATTTTGCAGTCTGAGTAACCACTTGAAGGACTTGAATTTTCATAACGACTAGGAAGTGAAAAATCGAATTGAACGTTTTTTCAGAAAAACCACGCGAATTTTATGAGAGAGGAATTAAAAAGCTCCCCGAGAGGTGGGAAGAAGTAATTAAAATAGGGGGAGATTATATAATAGATTAAAATTGTTGTTTTCAAGTATACAAATTTGTGAATAAATTTCTTTTAAAAACCGAAAGAACTTTTCGAAAAACTGGATATGATACTGCTCTATATAGGCATACCATCTAGGAAAACATTTGTAAAAATCATCATCGAAATTTTATAATAATTTTAATCACTCTAACTTATAGTACAAATCAGAACGCATTGGGAAACTATTGAGCAAATTTCCTTCAATTCAGATTCTATCTTAGGCGATATGCTCCGGCAGTGTCTTAGAAGTAACTATGACAAATAGTCGTTATTTTCTGATTGAAAAATTATTCATTATTCTGCAGTTAACATTGGGTCTTAATGTCACATGAATCACATAAAATACGATTAGCATTAAATTTGGCTCAATTTTAGTCATAATAAGTTATTTGAGACCGCATACCCTTGAATACGTACCTGAAACTATTGCCCCAGTTTTAAATTAACTAAACCTTAGGGACGTAAAGATTTCCAAAAAGCGACATCCAGTGATGGCAACAAGGATGACAATAATTACGCTGGTTTTAACCGAAAAATTGAATATTTGAAATTTGCAGCGATTGTTGATAAGAGTGTTTAGAAACACTACCATATATCTGTTAAAAATTTGCACTTTAACACAATATCGAAAATATACAATGAAAAGATTTTGGTGACACGCAATGCCTGCCATCCGAATACATATGTAAGTCAATTTATAACATGGGAGCCAAATAAAATAACGAATCGGGTAATAACTTGTGATGTGAAAAACCAACACACGCAACGGGGTAAAAAGGACTCTAAAAAGTTATAGCTCGGCTATAACTTTTTTCTAGCAAATTATTAAACTACCCTCGGACTAAAGCACTTTATACACTGACACCTCTACAATTTAATGATTTTTTGAACCCACCGGCGACGATTTCATAATTTTCGACAAAAGAAAAACACAAAACACACAACACAAAACAAGCGATATTTGGACAACCTGTTATCGTGACAAAATTCTGTATTCATCCAATGATGAGCCCATTTATTGCGCTCATCTCGGTATTTTCGACATCGTAACAGCAATAAATTCATTAGTTGCTGACAAACACATGGGGCACCATCTTTTGTATTTTTGGTAGGTTGTTAAAATTTTACAGGTTTTTCAATTAAAAAGCCCAGCTCATTTTGAAGTCGTTGTGTGAAAACAAACAGAAATTTTAATGCTATCAAAATTGTCAAAATTGTTCCAGTTTATCAACTAATTTTGTTTATTCACTCAATGTGAAAAGATTCAAATCAATACAGTTTGTTTTATTTTTCTTCTCACTTATTTGTCCGACCTTCCGCACACCCCAGCATTCCGTAATTTCTCTGCGTGATGTGGGTTTCCATATCTCTGTTTTATGTTCCCTGCAATTGAACTGTTGCATGTTTATTGTAGCGGTTGTTTGTTATTTCTTCTGTTTACATTTTGGATGAAATTTATCACACTTTTTGGGGAGCAAATAATTTTCAATTTGTCTTACGCTCATTGTTAAGAACTTCAAGTGATGTTTAGTAGGAGCGGGTTCTGAAACATAACACTGCTGCCTCACAGTGTGATAAAGACTGGAGAAGCGGAAGGGGGTTACGAAATATTCCAAAATAATGATAATGTCAACGCCGGCTCTGTGATAAGCGGCATCGCTTTTACTTTTTTCACATTCCTTTTCAAAAGCAAATATTTATTTTCTTTTGTGTATCGGTTGCTTTCTCAAAACATCGCTCTTTTGTTGTTGTTGTTTTTGCGTTTCTCTTTTTTTATTTCATGGATGGTAATCAATTTTTGGAGATGAACGGGTTGTTTACCATCATCAAAGTTTAGGTGGAAACTAAAATTCGTATAGTCAGCGCCATCACGACCTGCAAGTAATATCACACATGAAAGACTCTATAATTTGTGTTACAGCAAGACCTGACGGCAATGATGAAATGGCAGCGCAATCTTCTTTATCGGCTGTCATCGTTATATTTTTTCAAAGCTTGTTTTGAAGTCGTTATCCGTCATAATAATTTATAAACATAAAATTATTTGCAAAGTTATGTTTGTATCTAAAAGATGCCATTCTTGCCTGTGTAGCAAAGAAAATTAGATTCCACAAAGATTGCAGATGTCATTTTCATGGAACCTGTAGCTTTGGAACCATTGTATGACCTTAAAGGTTGGCCTGTGGGTAAAAATAAGCAACTAATTCCAAGATACCAGCTACTCGCAACGAAGATCCCATTTACTTCACGATATCTCAAAAGTGGTACGATTGTTTTTTCAATTTTTTCTTTGCCTATAAAGCTACGCTTTGGCCTAACCAGAGCTGTAAACGTAAGAATGGGTAGGCATGGCTTCAGGAGATTTATGATTTTAACTTGTATATTCTCACTCGTATATTCTATTAGAATTCACGGATGTATACGAGATGTATTCAAAAAAATAAGGCCAATTTTTAAATTTCGTGGGATACGTAAGTACATTTGACTTTCGATTACTTTTTTTATGTTGGTACACTCGTCTCGAAGTTTGTTTCTGAGAGGCATAAATAAGACAATTGTTTTGCGTGTTCGGCGATTCGGTTTTTATCTCCTCAATTGTCGCAAAACGCCGTCTTTTCATGGGTCTCTTCAATTTTGGAAAAAGGAAAAAGTCGCAGGGGACCAAATCTAGTGAATACGGTGGCTGAGGCATGATAACGTTGTTGTTTTTTGAAAAATAACCTCTCACGCGTAAAAATGAGTGAGGATGCAATTTTTTCCACAATTCCGGCCGTTTGTTTCATATTGCTTTACGCAAACTGCGCATAACTTCAAGGTAATACCCCTTATATTTACCGTGCGATCTTGTGGTAAGAACTCCTGATGCACTACACCATAACAATCGAAGCAAATAGTGAGCAAAACATTGACATTTGATCGAACTTGGCGTGCTTTTTTGGTCTTGGCTTTCCTGGATGTCGTAGCCATATACCCATGACCTGTCACCAGTTATGGGCCTTTTAAGCAAATCTGAATCATCGTTAATGTCATTTAACAATTCCAATGCTAATGCGACATTTTTTTTGGTCAAAATTCAGCAATTTTGGAACGAACTTCGCTGTCACACGATTCATGTGCAAAATTTCCGAAAAGATTGCATGGCATTAGCTAACCCCCCATAAGCCAATATCCTCAGCAGCTTCTCTAGTTGTGATTCGGCGATTCTCCATAACAATTTTCTTCACTTTCTCAACATTTTCACCGGTTGTTGATGTGCCGGGGCGGGGCGTCCAGAGCGAGCGTCATTCACATCTTCTCTACTTTTTGTAAAAGCCACTTGTAAACATTTCTTTGACTTAGGGTACTCTCACCGTATACCAGTGTAAACATTTCAAGTGTTCTTAAACTCTTAATTCCATTTTATACACAAAATTTGATGCAACTTCTTTGATCCATTTTTTTCGAAAGCAGAAAATCGGCGAACACGCAAAACACTTTTCTTATTTATGTCTCTCGCAAACAAACTAAACATTATACATGACGAGCGTACCAAATTAAAAAAATAATAATCGAAAGTCGAATGTACGTAGCCCGAGAAATTTAAAAATGCACCTTATTGTTTCAACACACCTCGTATAAATCTTGAAAAACGAAATTCGAAAAGTTACTTTTCCTGTCTCCACCAGTTAAAGGAATAGACGACCAGGGAGCTACTCACTACTTTCACTACTTCAAGGATCGATTTGCTTGACCCTAGCGTCACGTCTCATTTGAAACCACATTTTCTGCATCGTGTGTTTTCTAGGTATTGAACTGGTTTTACGTCGGGCCATATATTTAGATATCTGCCTCCGACCGAGTCAGATTTTTCCTTCATAAAGCAAACAGGCGCCTTTGTAAACGTTAAAGGCCGGCGCTGGCTAATTTGTATTTAAGATGCATTTACGATAATTTTTAGGAAATCTGAGGCTAAAAACTACGACATGTTATGAATTGTTATAAAAAAAGATTTCGACGAAGCGACATAATTACAAGAACTTTAGAAGAGCAATTCTGAAAGGAACGGGACAAACTTTATTTGGCTTTGGAATGTGCATTAAGTCGTCTTCATGAACAGATCCGCTGCTTCCCGCTGCGAACTGGAATTCTAATAATTTTGTTCAAATTTGGTATCGGCGATCTGCAGCAATGTTTGATATTCATTATGAGGTTGATTAATAATTAAAAATGCGCCGATTTTTGTCGAATATCTCTAAAAAAATTGACTAGATATAGCCTTCTGAACAATTTTGCAGAACATCTGCCAAAAATTAGGTCATTAAGGCCATTTCGGCCTAAATGCTAAGATAGAATAAAGCTGGGTTATGAAAGCAAATATTTCAGCATTTCGTTACACGTTTGCCTCTACAAGAATACATGGAAAATCCCGCAGTGACCTCAGAAATTTTAATAGCTTATGTAGAGCTAAAAAATCTGCGTTTTTCGCGGAATTGCAAAAGGCCACATTATGCTGCTGATTAAAACTTCTAACAAAAACTTCTAAACGCCTTTTCTGCCGTCAGACATGAGGCAAATGTAGACTTTTTAAAAGTGGGCCAGGTAGAAATTTGTGTTCCTTCTTTGTCAAGGCGGACGGAAAAACATAAAATGAATTTAGAGTACAATGATAAAACTAAAAGAGTCCCTCATAGATGTCGTAAAACTGCTTCTTCCGGCAATTGCTATTGAAATTTTTTTAAAAAAATATATAGAAAAATTATTTCGGTGCAAAAAAGGAAAATATCGATCCCTTTTTCGAACTTCCAAGCCGAAGACAGCTGTTCTAATAATTTTCTGAACAGTAAACTTTTTCTATTACGTGCTCTGAATAAAGCATTAAGGACGCCGGCCTTATTGAAACATCATCGCTTTTCTCGATAAATTTACCCGGCAAGCCCAAAAATAAATTCTTCCCTAACCGGATTAAGCACAAATCTGTCCGAATTTCGTTCGTTTTTGCCAGACACAAAAAAGAAGCCGCTTTTACAGATTTCTGAAGGTTTCACCGGCAATTTGGAGACAAGCATATTTTGGCAGTTATGACCTACATGTACATTTGGCCAATCCATCATTGAAGAATACGAATATTTTTTCTTCATCATATTTGGAATACATTTAAAGACAGTTTAATTGTCAAACTTAACACAAGCACAAATTTTGCAAAAATCTCCTACCTAAAACAAGTTTTGCAATCCCACATTCCAAGTTTTCCTTTTTTGCTCTTCGACAGCAACACTGGCTGTCTTTGATTACACCAACTACAAATTACACACATAAAAACAACGAAACCACAAACGAACGGCACTAAAAGCATTCACATACACAACAGTTGGAAAAGCACTGCCTTCGAAGAGCTGAGTGTAAAGGCGAAACGAGAAAAACACACACGCGAGAGAGTAAACAGGAAAACGAATGACAAGCACAAAAAGAAGAAACGAAAAAAAGGAGCGCCCTTTTTTCGCAGGAAAGACAAACCAAAACGGAAGGAGCACAAAACACAAACGAACGAAATCAAAATTAAACATTAGTAAAAAGACCAACACGAAACAAATTGCAACAAAGAAACAAAGGTCAACTTTTCAGATGGATAAACGAAACGTTGTCCAGGGCGAGAGAAGAAAACAGCAAACTTACCTTCTTGTTGTTAATCCGTTGCGGAGAAATAAAAACAGTTGTTGCTGAAATATTTCTAGATAATCCTGGGACAATAATTTTTGCAAATTTGCAAACACAGTCTCATTCTACATACACACAAACTAACACATACACTGCACGAAACTTGTTCTGTCGTTTTTTATGTTTTTTTGTTACCGTCTCAGGTTTTTATCAACTAAAAACTCGTTGTTTCTTTGACGTTTCGCTAAAGAGCTTAAGATTTTGATTTTATGACACCAGGCATTGCTTAATAATAAACGATGTGCATGCACAACACACAAAAAACGGAGGCGCGGGTGGTGGGTCACTTATTTCTTTTTTTTACTTCGTTAGTTGTTGTTTTGCTGGATTTTACAGCGATATTTGTATGGTTTCACCAACGTATTTTGCCAATAAATACAGTGTTTTTTCTTATTGTAGTTGTTACAGCTGCAGTGTTACAACTGGTCGTTGGTTATTGAGTAGTTGCTGGTATCACTCGCTACTCATGGGCGTCAAACAAGCGTTTACATTCACTAAACAGACATGTACTGGGCACAAACTCTCGTGTTGTATTTGTTATTATTGTTAAAATTTGTTGCGATAATTACTTGTTTTGTTTGTAAATCAAAATACACAGCACGCACTCCTTTTTGATGCGGTTTAAACCCCAAATTTTCAGCTAATTTTCTTGAGCGACACAGATCTTTAGAACAGCGGCAGCAGCCAGCATAAAGACTGCACCCCTCTTTCGTTTCTTGATGTGATTTTTTCACAAACTTTGCTTTCTTCCACAATGCTGCACAATGTGGGCATGCAACTACATACACACACACACATACAGAGACATTACAAAGTGTACAAGATATCTGCTTAATATTTCACAAAATAAATCACTTTGTTTAATTCATTTCTCTCGTACACACAAAATATTTCCATAAATTTAAATCGGGTTTGCTTTTGTTGTTGTATGTTTGGCAACTGGAATTTCTGTCTGCGTTAACTTTGCTCCGACTTTCCGTCACTCACTAACGTCACGTCTGCACTCGACTACAACTCGCACGAAACTACAAAGCCACAAATTGTCCGAATGCTTTGTGTTCGTTCAATCTAATAGTTCGTTAAGTGTTCGTTGTGTTTGTCGGATTGCCGTACCTCAATGTGTATGGGGGATTCTCGGCATCTCAAGGGAATTGTTTGACACATAATGTGGAATTTAAGCTTTTCACGGGGGTGGAACAGCGTCAGAAAACGTAAACAAATTTGTGAATGCATAAAACTATATTATCAGTTTAGTTTTTCAGTTTGACAATTTTCTCAATGTATCTTATGTATTTTTAACTTAGCGGCTTGTTATACCTCTGTTAGACACAATCGTCAAATACAAATAAGGTGGCAATGAGTTGTATAGAGAAATAATTTTTTCCGAACTCATGGTCAGAAACTACCAATGTTTAAATTTGAGGAAAATAGGACGATCCTTTGAGTTAAAAGGTTAAGTATTAAATATTTTCTTTTGCACTTTTTTAACATCCAAGACTTTAGTTATTTCTTCTGAATAGGAACCGAACAATACAAAGTTTACTAATAGAAAACCAAGAAATTACGAATTATCACAAAGTGAGATAAAAGTAAGCTAGTTCAAGAAAAAAAAAATTAGGGGTTTATATCCCACGAATGGAATATATTAGATCTTCTCAAATTCAGTGGTATTACGCGCATTTCTGCCTCAACCAAAAAGTGTGGTGTTGTTACAGGTGTACCTATACAGTTATGGTCGATCATGAATGAATGCATTTCGTAAGGCATTCGGTGAACTTTATTTTGTGGATTAACGTACGAACGTACGACGAATTGTTCGATATGACGAAAATCAATTTTTCCTCTATAACTCCTAAGCTAAAGACTTTAGTATTAACTTTGAGTTATAACTTTGCTTCTTTCATTGTGTGCTAATTCGGAGTAATTTTAATTGCCCCAATAAAAGGGACTCTTTGATTCCCTCATGATTTGGAATTATTTCTGAACTATTTTCACTGATTTTCTTTTAGCAGTACCGTAATGGTTTCATTGATGTTATGATCATATATTCTGAAATTTAAATAAAATCTGATTTTCAAGTAGAATTTGGGAATTTCTGTTGATATTTTCTGAATTAAAATTGTGGAAGGAGCCAGGAAAATTTTGCAACTTCAATTTTTATTTTTTGAAAAACATAAAAACATATCAATTTGCCATAGAAAAAATATGAGCTCTTAAATTTTCTGTACAGAAATGTTTATAAATGTTAGGGATTCAATTAAGTTGAAAATTTTGAACAAAATATATTTTCATGCATTTGAAGCAATAACCGAATTTAGCGGCTCGACAAGAAACTGTTTCGAACTGTTTACAGCCAGCAGTCGGCGAATGTTCGAAAAGCCAGCAGAATAGAAATACGAATATCGGTTATTTAATTTCTTTTTGTTCCTAAAAAATTACAACTATCACTAAAGTCTACAACCATCACAGACCAATCGTAGAGTGTAGTCCGCTTGGTTCTGCTGATATTTGATCCACATTTTTCGACCATCAATGCTTAACATATCCAAAATCTCAATGTTTATCAAACAGTATTCCAGGATGTCAGGTATGAATTTTGTCAGCAGAAGCTGCCAGCTTTGTAAAATATTGTACTGGTATTATAACGCTACACTATTTTTCCTTAAATGCGAATAAATTAGTCTTATTAGAGCAGCCATTTTTTTCCACAATACTAAAAAAATATAAATTTTTTCCAAATTTAATATTTTTCTCCAATTATCGAAATATTTTCTAAAAAAGTTACGAGACTAGGTGTTAATACGGGGATTGATCGGACGGTGTTTTTATTTCATATGAAAGAGAATGAGAAAAACGGCGGCTAAAAAATTTATAATACAATGAATTATATTTATTGGCAAGGTTTTACCTTATATTTCTGGGGTTCACAAAATGGAGTTTATTTTACCAAACAGGGACTTTAAACTTCAAATAAGTAGTTTATATATCGAATGTAAAATGAGTACTAATACTTGGGCGAGAGTTAGAAGACCGCTTTGTTACACTGCTAGAATGGTGGAGCGAAAGCTCTTTTCTTAACCGTGCTGGGCGTGTACTTAAAAATTAAAACTTACAACTATCAGGGTAAGGAAAACTGTGCACGTAAACACTGGGGAAAGATATTTGAGCCATATGTATTTTGAATGTTTTTCTCAGATTCGACCACTTCTTTTGGGTTTTTATTCTTTGCAATTAGACCACTAAGATTAAGTTTCTATTTCCAATTCTGTAAAAAAGTCAATAATTTCAGCAATCAAAAGAGTGCACTTGTTGGTTTTCAAAACGTTTATTAAAGTATAATTATTTTTATTCATTGAACTATATGTAAAATCAGTGTTTTATGGAGGAGACCATGTTTGCTATTACATCGCCCAATTCTAAAGGCATGGAACCAACCAATTACAAGACAGCATCAAGAGTAATGTTTTCCATTCAGTTTTCAAAATGTTTTCCTAAACATTTAATTTGAGAGTTTTTTCTTTGCTCAGCGAACTCCTATCCAGATCAGGAAATAGCGGAAGCCATTTCAAAATTTTATAAATGTGTTTGGCATCATTATCATGTTGGAATACACTATCAGGAGTAATTTGTTTTCTAATACTTCACAATATGTAAGAAAATTCAAAATTTCTTCAATTTTAACAGTAGGCCCAACTCATATTAATGCAATATGAGTAGTTTGTGTCCTTATCTACAGAACTTTATGACAAAGCATGCATTTTAAGTTGTCCTATTGTGGCAGTTGAGATCATATTATTCAACTCATCGAATTCAAGAACAAAAATATTTTGCAGGCAAACGTTTTCATAAAAAAATGTACTTACACGGAGTGTCAAGATAGTCGCCCTGTTTTATATTATAGATTTCTCAGATCTAACTACATTAAAACACCTTAAATGAGGCGGTGGGATTGCCAAATCAAAAATCTACCAGCTTTGGAAAGTTATGTGAATCCTCGTTTGCGATATGAGATGTAAAATATTGAACTTGCGTCACACCCTCTTATGATACGAAAACACCATACATAATTCCAGAGGTTCCACAACATAATCCACTGGCAATGTATTGGCTTAATTGTTCTGTCCATCTGTTTGTACGTTTAACTGTTTTCGCGAAAACACTTTTACGACAATACAAATGTCGAAATCACTTCTGTAAACAAATTATATTTGAGCTGAATGATCTTAATTCGTTTATGGGATAAACTTTACAGAAATATTTTTCTGCTTATTTGCAAAGTAAAATGGCTCAATTTAATATAAAAAATTATTTAAAATTGTTGTTGTACATTCAAACCAGTATTGTTTTTAACTACCGGGAGAATTCGATAGATTCGGGAACATTTGAATTATTCATTTATTCACATGTGACCGACTGGGTGACTTGACCTTTGGACAAATTGTCACCAACACCAGCCAGCAGAAAACCTTCATTGTTTGTAGCGATCTAGCGGAAATCCTCAATAAAACACAAAAGTGTACAATTTGAGTTCTAAGGTTTGTTTACTTCTTTGGCCAGCCATTGTTGCGTGCGAATAATGGCCATCAAGTACCTAATTATTGTACATGAACGCACCAACCACCGGCCACAAACGTAGGACCGCTGTCCCGAGAAATTCTTTTCAAATTTCTACACGGGAAACTGACAATTAACAGTCATCTCTGTTCGCCCGTCCATCCAAGCGATGCGAATCATAAGCTGGACTGACTGTCTCACCAGACAGAAAAAATTTGACAAGCTTTATAAAGCAATTGACATTCCTTATGCCCACAGGCGCGGGAAGTCAGACTGACGTCCATTTAATTTTTGACTTCATTTATAACAATAACAATCCTCTTCCAGAGACCAATGTTGGACTCCTTAAACGCTCAATCATCTTTGCCAAAGAACGAACAATAAATGAAATATATAAATAAATGAAAAACCTTCGAAAGTCAACGTCTATACAGGGAGAAGGTGTAACAATGATCAATTGTGGTTCTGCATGCGTATGTGTGTGTGTGTGTGTATTGAAATAATTTGAGGTGGAATAAAAAGCGTCGATCGACACCGATCGTTTTAGAAGCTAAGTGATGTTAAGTAAAAACTCTCCGAATAATTCCGTCTTAAAGAAGCAACAGATTTTGAAAATTCATCAATAGTTTAGACAGATAGATAATTTCAACAAGTTAGCGAATGGGAACGATATGGACGGTTTGGAAGCAAATCCTGGTATCTCCAACAAACAAAATTTAGAGAAAAATGGCCAAGAAATTTGAGTTGTTGTTTAAAGAAAAACCTGTTGCAAGCTGTCGTAAAACTTTGGCACTGCCACCTACTATGGAAGGGGTATTTTACATGTTTATACACTTTTCAATTACTTGGAGTTAAAAATGGACAAATTATGAAAAGTGGTCTGTATACCCGCTGCTATGGATTGCACTCCTCAGTCCAAACTACCATTTCTTTGATATGATCGTATCGAAAATGTTTTTTTCTCATGCATAATACAACAACGTAGCGAATTTTAATATATTTTTAGCATTTTTCTATAACCACATCCTCAATTAGAGTGATGCCGTAAAAAGGTGTATGAGCTGATGTAATTGCTTCTAGTACCGCCTATTATTTTAAAATAAAAACCAAAATTTAGGAAAATATGAAAAAGTTTAATTTTTTCCTGATGTGGTTGCAATTTTTGTAATATTGGATCAATTTTGCCATTTGATGCTCATGGTGTCGTTGTCGATGTGCCGAATCATCATTAGATAAGTGGGCGTGTTAAAATCGACCAAAATTCTTTCATGCAAAATATTTAGCTATTATTTTTCTAATGAAAAATCGACTGCCCATTTTTGCAAATCTTTGTAAATTGAAATGATTCTTTCCTATATTTATCAACCACCACCGGACATCACGGATGATTGGAAAAAGCCTTTTTAACATTTTTTTTCTTACTGGACTAATTTTGCAACTTGTAACCCTTGCGGTTCATAACTTCGTGACCGATGTAAAAGAAACTCACTGCCAAATATGTTGACGCCCTGATCTTCACTTTGTTCGTTTTGTCACTAAAGAATAGTTTATTTTAGTATTACTCAAAAACCACGCCCACAATTGGGGCCATTCCTTATAATGAATATGAGTTGAAACGGGCCTTTCCATCAATTATCAACAGGCACCTTATATTGCTTTTAAATAAGGAATGAAATAGAGAAAACATTTCCAAAACGCCGATTAATTCCGTCGCCAGTGCAGCCCTTGTATGTGCAATTTTTTTCGCCCACTTATCACACAGGTGGAGGGAACGCCATATCCGCTGATCGTCATATAAATGAACATGATCATTTATAGTTCTTACAAATTAAATGATAAACGTAAACAGGCGTTAACGTGTATTGCGATTAGCTTACAATTTGAAAAAAAAGAAATGAAAAATGTCTAAATTCCATATCCGGTGAGATGGAAGGATACATCTGCAAAAATACAGAAAATTCGAGTTTCCTTTTGGTGTTCATCTAATTTGGCATACAAAAATATTGCGAAAAGTTTGGTTTAATTCAATTAAGTTTTTTCATAAAAATTCTAAAATAAAGCAGGAGAATGCGTTTTTGTACCTAAAAAGCACTAATTACAATATAACCATATTCACGTCAAATTTTAAGAATTTGGAAATTAGATAATGTGTGGCCAAAAACGTTAAATAGAGACTATGATTTCTGCCTCATTTCCCGTATAGTTTAAATTCTAAAATAGTACTTTAAAGAGCATCGTCTCCACCTCCCCACCAAGGATGTGGACCGATTGTATTGTTTTCACAATTGTCTTCCCAAGATTGAAACATCGCATGTGCTAAATTCGATTCAAATCCGACAATATCTTCTGGCTTTGTTGCTTTGATAACAGAAATCGCGATTCGGTTTCCTTAAAATATTTATTTTCGAACAACCAGAAAATCGATGTTCTTAAATCGGCTAACCATTTGTACATTAAACTGATAAAAATGTGTTCATATTCGGCTGTAAATTGCTCGATTCTAAAATATAAATCATTCACAAAAAAACCGTGGAGAAAAAAAAGATTGCCATTATTTAATTTTCTGCAAACTGAGTTAAAGTTCTCACAAATTTTGTGATTTTTTTAGTATTTGGGAAAGCTGACTTTTTCAAACATTATGGATTTAAACATTAATTGCTGACATTAAAACGGCAACATTTGTTCCCGTAACTGAGGGAAAAAGGACTACTTTCTTCAGTTTTCAATATCAGAATGGTGTGTTGATAGTTTTAGGGAGAAAGCCAAGTCTTTAAAATGCACAATTGGAAATTTTCTTTGTGAACATTTGAAGGCGTTAGTTATCAAAACAAAAGGACGAAAGGTGTTTTTAATAACTTAAAATAAGTCCATTACATGATCGTTGTCTCTCTACTCATCTAGTATAAACACATACTCATACATACTCCTCATTAATTAGTGAAACTTATCTACTAAAGACAAATTTGATCACCCAGTTATTTTTCGTGTTTATTTCGAAACTGAAAACTAATCAAGTGCTTACCAAACTGTATGTTGCAGACATGCACGAACAATGGCCCGCGAGTTGTTCTTTGAAAACTATTACCTCATTTTAGTGGCAACATTTCCTTACTACAGGGTGGCGCAATAGAACGTGCATATTTAAAAAATAGATTAAAAAATAAATACAAAAGGTATGGTTAAAATAAATTTAAGGCATTGTAGAATAATAAATGGAGTTTATTTTTGAAAAATAACATCATCTAAATAGTGACCCTTTCTACGACGGCACTCCTCTAACTGCAAACGAAAATTATTGAAAACTTTCTTCAGTAATACTGGTGTAATGGCTGCCATTTCACCATGGATATTCTCCTCGAGCTGAACGATGTTTCTTGGATTATTACTGTAGACTTTGTGTTTGAGGTATCCCCACAAAAAAAAGTCAAGAGGCGTCAAGTCTGGACTACGTGGGGGTCATGGGATATCACCTCTTTTCGAAATCAGTCTGCCAGGGAACATCTGCTTCACCACCGCCATGGAGTCATTTGATGTGTGACAGGTAGCTCCATCTTGTTGGAACCAAGTTGTGGAATTCACTACTCTTGAACTTTCAATTTCTGAAGCCAAAAATCCGTCCAACCTCTCAACATAGCGTTCCGTATTAACCGTGACGTTTTGGCCCCACGCATTTTCGAAGAGAAAAGGACCAATTATTTCCTCCGCCAGAGATTGCTGCCCATACTGTCACTTTAGGACTATGCAATGGTTTCTGATGTTTGATTTTGGGATTTTCACTGCTCCAGTAACGACAATTTTGACGGTTTACGAACCCATTCATAAGGAAATCGTCAGAGAAAAGGATATTGTCAAAATTGGAAAATCGATTAAGCATTTCATTAGCAAATGCGAGCCTTGCTATGAAATCAGACTCTTTCAATTCTTGTGTTAATTGCAGCTTATATGTATGCAGTTTAAGATGCAATGTTAAAACTCAAATGCAAACTTCGTCGCGATAATTGTAAGACAGACGATCTCTTGCGAGTCGACATTTGTGGATTTCCTCGTACTGACTCCATAACTCTCTTAACAAGTAATCGATAGTTATAATAGTTCTTATATAGTTATGTATGTAGTTATCGATAATTATGATACGTAGTGTCGATACGTAATATCGATTACTGTGTCGTTATGATACCATGCTTGCTGAATTCTTCCTCACAAGTCAGTGACTCCTTTAGTCCACAATATCTTCTTTTTTCATATCACAGGTGGACAAACGTGGACCGTAAATCAAATGGTAGTGGATTCGAACTCCGATATAATAAGATATTTTTTTTTGAGTTGCTGACGAACATTTAGAGTAGTCGGCAAGCCTATTAAGAGTTTCTCAAACTGACGTTCAATTGTCATTAAACATTAACCGCAGATCGCTTTCGGCGAGTACACAAATAAAACGCTCATTGAATGAGAGGAGCTGTACAATATCCCATTTGTGGGATGCAAAGGAATTTGGTTTCTTTATGTGAATTACAATAAGAAATACCAATCAGGTGTGTGATGATCTTTCCAAAAACTCTGGTCTTGCAGTTTGAATGTATCAAAGACGAAAATTTGAATGACATTTAAATTGGTGTTAGAAAAAGAAATTCTTCCAAAATCGCACTGGGACAAATTAAAAAGTATATTAAAATACCTATAAAATGGCAACTGAACAGATTTAGGCTCGATATCTTAAAATACTCAAAATTGAAAAAAGTTGCTACATTCCTATGGCAGATTTGGACGGCAAACACAGTGAACAAATCTTAAGGTGTTTTGAATTTAAGAAATTGAAAAAGCAATTTAAAAATTGGTTTAGCTAACTTTTGTTTCAGATTTAAAAATGATTTTTAAGGTTACAGGAAAAATGAAAGTTAATCGATAAACAACCCAAACAAATTGAGAATAAACAGATAATGATCAAAAATGAAAACTGAAAACATAAGAGATTATTCATGCAAAAGTGTTTTGATAATGTCTATGCGAAATTAAAATTAGACAAATTTCAATAGAAAGTTTTAAAGTTTCAAGATGTATTTAGTTTGTAATGTATTACAGAAAGTAAATTGAAATTATATATATTAAATTTGCGGAAGAAAATGGTAAGAAACAATTTAAAATATATTTTTTGTGGAAATTTGAAATTGAAATTATAAGCTAAATTTTAAAAATAAAATGGTTAAAACCCGCAATATTTAAATAGTTTTACATTTCCAAAAAAAAAAAGAGAAAAAAGCAAAAATAGACAATGGAAAAAACACCGATATAAATCATTTACAGTGTTTGAAATTTGAGAACGTTTTTGCATTTAGGTTTTCGGAAGAAATTTCTTTCAAAGAAGTGAACGGCTTAAAATCTTGAGCCGAAATAATAATACACTTTTTTATTTGGTAGATTTTGATAACGATTTCTCTTTTTTATGTTAAAAAATGCTGTTTTGTGATTTGAGGTTAAAACAATCTGCTTGGATAGCCCTTTTTTATAAAGTTGTTTTTCGAACTTACAGAAACTCGAATTTTTGATTACTGTAATTGACACCACTATATAATACTTTTATAATAATACCAAACGCAGTGCTCGGAAGATCGATTGTATGGTGAATTTGGCCTAAATTGTGCTTCGAACATCATTATCGAAAAATATAAACCAGTCGAAACTGCAATTCAAAACAACAACTGTTTTGGGTTATATGGAAGTTATTCAGTTGTTTAAGCGTAAACGAATTGATTTCAAACAGTTATCTGTCAATAGTTTAGACTCAAAGAGCTGTCAGTGTAAAAGCACATATGGAACATAAAAAGTTAAAAACTTATTTTAAAGTCATTTTTATATAGATTCAAATATTCCATATGAACTTATCATAATGCTTTCTAAATCCAATAGATGTGTTTTGAATTTCAATTGTTATGATTTAAATCTTAACTCTTGTTCTTCGATAACATTAACGTATGAGAACGTTTAGATATCACCCAGATTAGTAGGCCTTAGGATATCAAAAAACAAAACTGAAAAGGCGGTAAAGTCGGCTAATATCTCCATGATCTGGATGTTGACGGATTCATCACTAATTTGACAATAGTATACGAGGTGTGATCAAAAAATAACCGTTATTTTCAATTTTTTTCCAAAAAGTATTTATTTATCCGTCAATTTTTATTTTATTTCCTTTAAAGTAGTCCCCCTCAGATATATGTAATACACTTGTGCCAGCGTTTCTTCTAATCCTCGAAACACTTCTAAAACGCGCTTTTTGGTATCGCCAGCAGCTCTTGTTTCGGCTTTTCTTTTATCTCCTCAATCGTAGCAAAACGCTTTCCTTTCATCGGTGTCTTCAGTTTTGGCAAAAGGAAAAAGCCAGCGGGGGCCAAGTCCGGGGAATATGGTGGTTGAGGCATGATTGCAGTTTTGTTTTTGGTCAAAAACTCACGCACAAGCATCGATGTGTGAGCTGGTGCGTTATCATGCTGCAAAATCCATGATTGGTTTTTCCACAATTCTGTGCGTTTCTGACGAATTGCTTCGCGCAAATGGCGCATAACTTCAAGGTAGTATTCGTTATTGACCGTACGACCTTGTGGCAAGAATGCATGATGCACCACACCATTGCAATCGAAGAAACAGTGAGCAAAACCTTCACATTTGACCGAACTTGACGTGTTTTTTTCGGTCTAGGACGAGCATCGTCATTGACATCTTGTCGTCCTTCCTTAAACCGGTTATATCACAATTGAACTTGTGTTCTGCTCATAGCAGACTCGCCAAACGCCACAGCCAACATTTCAAATTTAATTATTTCATTTCATTTCATTTCATTTTTTACACAAAACTTATTACAGTTTCTTTGATCCATTTTTTCGAATAGGAAAAAATCGAAGAGCACACCAAAACACGACTAACCTTTTTATCTGTCAAAAATAAACTGACAATCCAAAATGGCTGATATTGTCAACATATACAATAACAGACATGTGTACCAACATAACAGAAAAAAAATCGAAAATCGAACATACGTAACTCACGAAATTTGAAAAATTGATCACACCTCGTACTCAAGTTAGTCTATCTTATTTTGAAAAGGAAATTTTAAAATTTTATTTGGATGCCCCTT
>JAHXMU010000066.1:1448021-1483199 GCA_019455685.1 Philornis downsi
CGACTTATTACGCAAGGGAATGAAGCTTCAAGAGAAATATACTCGGTAAAAATATACTGGCTTATTATCGTTATCGGCTGAATCGTTTTTTCGATACAATTTTCGTTCGGCTTAAAGATTTCATATTACAGGAGAACGAGTGGAGAGAGATAAAGATTTCATATAATAACAATTGCAATCATTAAAATCATTTACTACAGACTAGTTCAAAAAATTTATTTACTTGATTATTTAATAAATCTGTTTTGAAATTTGACTCGCGAAAAATACATTTCATTATTCTCTGAGAGCGAGTTTACTACACTTTTTATACTAAGGCTCCATAATCCTAGATTTCTTATTGTTCATGTAAGTGTTTGGGTGGTTGCTGGCTAACGGGATATTTCCTCACGCCTTTGATATGAGTAATAATGACTAGTACTAATACATTAACGGCACATTTCAATATGGCTGTCTACATCTACTACATCCATCGTCCCCCCCCCCCGTAGAACCTCATTGGATGATCCCAGTTACAATAGAGTACCATGCAATTATTTTACACCTGTGTTTGTGTTCAATAGAGTGCCTGTGCTGTAGCTATGCCTTTTCTCTCTGTGTCTCTCATTTGATGGCAATAGGATTTTGGATTTTGTTGTTTATGTTTTTGCTTTTACATCGTTCATATTTGGAGCGCATTTCCTATTTCCGCCATTTCATTTCGCAATAAATCATAAAAAGACAGAAAAAATATGAATCTCTTCGTTATTCAGGATTTATGAAAATATTTTCAACTGCTTAGGGTAATATGAGAAAATTCTCAATAATATTAATAAGAGGTAAGTAAACGAGGTATATTTGGAAATAGCAAAACATTTCTGGATATTTTTAATAAACATTAGAATCTGGCCAACGTAAGCCAAGCTAACAAACTTTTCAGATGGTGTTTTTTAGCGAATTTCCACTGTCAAATTTACATGCAAAAATTTAATAAAATTACGATTTCTTGGAATATATATTTGTAGAAACGTTAACCACAAATCTGCCAGTTTTAAGACACTTTGCCGTTATATGGTAAAAAGTTAAAAATGATAGGTAAGTATTTTAGATAGACGTTTGAAGAGTCTCCAAAAAATTTCTCGCTCAATTCGATGACTGACGGTAGACAAGCACAAATTCTTGGTTTAATTAATTTTTTATTTCCACAGCTTAGAGGTCAACGGTCTGGTAAATATGCTCGTATATCGTAAATAGTATAAATTAGTATTGTTGTTTAGAACATCGATTGTAAATCCTTAGAGAGAGTATCGGATACCTTTAAAGATTTGCGATTTCTTTTTGAAAAAGCTAACGTTTCCGCCTGTAATTGTGGGTCAACAATGGAAATAGACTTCATTTCAGACTTCTACACATTGTTTTAGTCTAACAATTCAGTTACACAGTAATTCTCCACAAATATTTTGTTCAAGAAATTACATACTTCCGTGCTCATATGAAATTTAGAATCTCGGCATTTGTTTGTACACAACTTTTAATACAAACGCCTTATCAATGTTGCAACTGGCGTTGGTGACAAGACAAAAATGAAAAAAACCGACAACTTTTTAAATTAATTTTGAGACATCTACTGGCTTTTCAAACTGTTCATCGGGGTTAAGTTTCGACGCAAGAAACGGTCGTACTGCTTCAGCAACAACAAAAATTGTTACGATACAAAACCCATAAAGACAACGTTTAGTTATTTATATATTTTATGCATGCACAGTCAGCATCAAACGGCATTGTATTTTATACTTTAATTTGTTAATGGGGGATTGAACTTCATTTGATTTCCAGTAAACTAAAGTACTTAAACTCACCCCAACAATACCAACATCTATCTGGCTGTAATTCTGTATAAACAAAATTTCCCTGTTTACGACCGAGGAAACGAACAACACACTTGGGATTCCCAAAAACCGTGAAGAAATACCAAGAACATGTAATGTAACTTCGTTTTATAACAATTTATCGAGAAAAAAATGTTTATTTATTGTCCAGACGTTCTTTGTTAAAGCACAGAATAAGAGTCCGATATTGATTGTAATTTGTAACATCATGGAGAGTTCAATTGTTACAGCACTCTTCGTCACACATTGAACTTAACAATAGATATTGAAAATGATTGGCATTTGGTGGGGGCGTCCATTTTTTTCTTGTCTTTTCTTTGTGGGGATCAACAAGATTACACCAATTGTTTGCTTTACGGCGACATGAAATCAGGAAATGATGGATGGGATAATGTTGTCGCGGATATCCTGAATATTTCAGATGATTTTAATAAAATGCAAAAAAAAATGCAATAATAAATAATTGCTAATAGAAAAATGATCCTGAACCGGACTAAGAACTAAAATCGTGTGCTCAGAATTTAAGTCGAAGTTTATATTTCAAATAGCAATATAAAATTGGCCAATAATTGGTATTAGCTAACTATTTATTTTAAAGGTGGTACAACTGTAAATATTTATACCACTTTCATTTTCATTGTTATTTTCCCCGTAACATAAAAATTGTGATATTTTACTATTTCTACACAAAACCATGCATTCTTACCCGGTAAAAAAGTGGCTGATTTAAATTCGGTTATCACAAAAAACACGTATTTTTAATCTTGGAAAGATAACTCAGATAATATCAGATTTGGAATCAGAGCAGCCTAAGCCATCAAAAAATACAGACTATTGCAGTACAGCGTACACAATTTTAGTCGGCAAGTTGTTTCCAGATGATATTTTTAAAAAATTTTCATTAAATTGCTTTCTATTGTGTTCCCTAAAATCTGTCCATTGACTAGTTGCGAACATCTACTTATTTATAATAATAGAAAACATCAGATGCCTGTTCATAAAAATTTTTATATCTCATGGTCGTCGCTCGTCCCTATTTTATGTTGGAACGTGGTATCCACAAGAACACAAACATTATACAATATAAGAATATCATTTTTGCTTTAATGCTTAACGTTCAAAGAGCACTAAATATTGTGATTACATCGTTGTCGTGTGAACCACAATAACAGATGTAATCTCGTATGTAGTCAGATACGTTAGGAAACGATTGTGCATAGAATATTGGCCCCGATCACTGTTGGTATAAGAAAAAATTCTACGAAAAATTACCGTTATTACCTAATAATTATAAAATAGTACGAAATATTGGAAAAAGGACAACGAAACAAAAAAAAACTTTCCTGGTAATTGATGATTATTACTAAACAATGTTTGCGAATGCTGATACCTTTCGAATCACTCTGTTTTACCATTGAGGGGCACTTTTCTTAAGATTCATTCGAATTTAACTCCATACGAAATTACAATAATTAACTTTTTAATATAGAAATCTGTCACAGGTTATCTAATATGCTAAAAATACTTAATTTCTAAAATGGTGTACATCTTATTACTGCTACCAAACAAATTAAAACGATACAACTATAAAAGCAAACATTTGCACGTCCATCCATCAGATAAGCCGGGCATAATTGCGTTTTGTCATTACACCAATTTTAGGGCTCTCAGTGCCAGGCAAGTCGAGAAGCACAACGTACATGACCATGGACAATTAGCCGACATTCTTCACACTCACACGTCTGCAATGGCCCAAATTGAATCATTGTGAAATTCTCACGTAGCGGAACCTTTTTAAAGGCTCAACAATACAAAAAAGAGGTTTACCTCTTTGTTTACTACAACAAGGATGTAAGCATTTTTTATTATTGTAGTAAAGTCACCAATAACTACATACATACTGGTGCAATGGAATAGTTGACGTGTGCGAAACAGAGACAAACAACTGAAGCATCATTGTTGCTGGCAGTCTGACATTCTTGAGTCGCCGCCGAAGCTAATATCAGCCGGCGGCACCTGCATTTTCATTCGAAAGCAAAGCATCCCTGAATAAAATTCAAATCAATCTAAGTGGTTATTTAAGGGCGTGGTAGATCTAAAAGTATAAATACGTGTAAATTTGCATCTTGATGAGATGAGATGCTCTTCTATATGTGGAAAGGAATTCGTTTTATTTTTATTTAAATACGCCACCAGTTAGTTCTGTTGTTTCTAAACTAAAATTTAACCTGCATTTGAATATAAAAAGAGAATTTTCAAGGAACCTCCAAATAGCCACCCGAAATCGAAAATTAAGAAAAGTAATACACGAAGAGTAGAACGATGGGCGATTTGAAACACGTATTTTTTGCTTCTTGTAATGCTCCTAGCATGGTTTTGATATTCTTTAAAACCAATTGAAAAGAGAGACTAAAATAGGAGGTGAAACCTAAAATTGTTAGTTTTAGATTCGTCGAAAAAATACCTTTGTTTGAGTATTCCCAATTAGGACCAAATGGTAGTTTCCCTCAAAACGTTAATGTTTATTGTCAGTATTTGAAGGGAATGGTAATGTTATTTGGTAGTTATATGTCATGTTACCATTTAAAAAAATTTGTATCACAAAACTAAAGAATGTTTCCAAATATAATATGAGCGCCGCTACCACCTTTTCGGTTGGCTCGGTTCTCTTGGACGCATGTGTGTGTGTTCATTGCTGCTCTCTGTTCATTTTAACTCGCACGGTTTTCACATTTCATTAATTAACTTATTAATAGATTTGACAGAAGGGAAATTGAGAAGAAGAAGAATACTTATTCTGTTTGTTCACTTTACACAATATGTATTACACGTTTAGTGTTGTGGTGTAGTTGCAGAATAGAATGGCCTCAACTGCTCGCAGGGATGTAAGGCGATATGCCAAGTAGAGATTGGAAAGTACTTAGTAGGTGTTCGCTAAAGAACTCAACTTCCTTTAATTTTATTTTAATTCAATCTTTATTTACAACTTGTAATTGAAAAACTTATTTCTAATTGAATGGATTTGAATTGGATATTGCCGAGGAAATCAGGACATACAACTCCGGGATTGCGGGAATCTTCGGAGAAGTTGAAATTTGACTTGTCTTACGTTTTTAAATAACGAATCGCACCGAAAAGCACTTACATTCAGACAAAATGAATACCACTTTATGACAGAAAATCGACTAATAATATTGGTAAGTTTATATTCCACTAGTTGGCAGTGGAATTACAATATCTGGGTACATTTTTAATACTCACAATATTTACGAATTTAAAAGTAGGATAAAATAAATTTATTTATGTAGACTGTTACACATAAAATATAATTTATGCGTATTTAACATTCATACAACTTCATAGATTCATAGATAGAATTAAGGCTGCAAACCAGTTCCGAACCGAATCAATTTTCTTGCCTGTGAAGCTCGTGTAATACAAACAAACCGTAGAACGCACTATTTCGGTTCATAACTCGACAATTACATTGGCGTTTAGATTTTATTCGATTAAATAAAAATGTTGAAATATAATATTTCAGATGCAGTATGAACTAAATTTGAACAGCTGATGTCGAATTTTGAAAAATTCAATTATACCTTCACACCGGAAGCAGCTTTTTATTTAACTCTGCTTTATCTTTCGATATATTTGCATCGTTTGAAGTTTATTTTTGATCTAAAAATATATTGATTACAATTGGGTCTGCTACAAACATATTTCTAATACTGATGAAATTGTGAAACCCGATTGCGGATTTACTTTTAGGCGAATTATGCATATTCGAATGTCAAGGTGGATAAGCTGGGGAAAGGACCATCTTAAGCGCATTTACGACCAACATTTGAAGGAAATAGTATATAAAGAATGTTTCTTTTGAATAATAACGATTAACTGACAACAATTATTTTTCCAAAATCAACGATATTTCATAATCTAATGATTATGGACATAACAACCGGAAATTCCCCAATTCATGTCATTAATTAAAATAATTACTTCTGAATTTTGTGACAAAAATTAAAAATAGTATTTAAAAAAAATAATTTTTATATTTAAAACCGAAAATAAAAATCATGATTGCTTTTAATTTTCGTTTTCATGATCGAGACAATAAAATTCAACAATTGATTTTTATTTTTGACTTTTATAAATTTAAATCTATCTATATTTTTACCTTTAAGAAGTCATTATATAAATCACTTTTAATAATTATTTGCTAATCTTCACAATATTAATCAAAAATATATAAAAATATGTATTATTATGTAAAAATAAAAATATTATAACATTAATCAAAAATTTATAACAGAAATTTAAAATCATTTATATTTGTAAACAGCAAAAATTAAAATTATAAACCATTTTTATTTTATAAATTAGAAATAAAAATCAAGATTGATGTTCGTGACATGTTCATAAAATCCATTGAAAATAAAAATTTTAATATATTTCATGCATACGAGTATGTGGAATCTTCCCAATGATTGTGTTTGAATCAAAAATAGAACCAACAACCGTTAGTTACGACTCCTGGTTACTATCCCTACTAAAAATATATTTCACTGGACATTGTATTATACATATATCGGAATGCTATTCTTAATAATACTATGAAGTTATTAGGCACCAGCGTCATTATTGTGAGAAGCTATCTAATTAACATACAACTCTGTGTCAAGCTATGGAGAAATCACTTTTTCAGACATTTGAACAGTACTTTGAGGTATTTTATTTGTAATTATAAGTGTGTATATATTGGTGTCCATATGTAGAATAAGAAATTTTCAAGTACCCAGTCGCACAAATTGTCAGGCACCACTAAAGACAAGCCTTTTTAACGTCTCTGCACGGAATTTCAAACATACTCGTATTCCCCTGTGTTTTTTTAAGGTTGTCTGACTTGTAATTTAATAAAAAAAACAGCAAATGCTTAATGTTTGAAAAAATATAGAATGTCTGAGAAGCAGCCGTCTGTAAACAATTCGCAGCGATTAATTCGTCGACGTAATTTTCGATTATATTTGGTGTTGATTTTTATTTTTCGCATGCGTAAACACGTTTCATTGAGCAACCCAACAAGTGTTGTTCTTATTTCAAACCATCCAAATCATGTTAGACGGGGAAAAAAGGTTAATCTATGCCTTTTACACTGAAGGCCTCGGAAATCCCTCTTCTAGATAGCATTTATCTCTAGGTGGTTGTATGAATGCATATTCGTACATACATATGTGTGCCATAATCCTGCGGCTTGACCATTTACCCTTTTTATACAGCTTTACGGCCGACGTTCATACGTCTGCCCACAATATTTACAATAACATCATAACACACACACGCATATATCGAAGAACACAACTACATGTCTTCTTTTTGCTTTGTTTTTTGTCCTGTCACTGTCCGTTGTTGACCCATTGGCATTAAAGTTTTTGCTGCTCCTCATACTTGTAACAATTTACAACTTATTACATGTCAGCCCATCATACAGTTATTTCATAGAGATCCTCTCTATATTCCCTTCCACCACCTCGCAGATCCAGTTTCTTATTCCGTTTTGCATCGTCTCACCGTCTGTATGAGTTTGTGCTTACTTTTAATATCCTTATTTTCACGGTAGTTGGTTTAATTTCTCATTAGTTGGACCATCGAATAGGTTGTTTTCCCCTTTCTCTGCCTTGATCCTTCTTTCGTTTGTGTGGCGCTGATTGTTTTTTCTTTTGTCTTGTTTTTAGTTAGCGTTGATGTTCATTAAAAAGGTTGCAACATTCATCTTCATTATTTCAATATTATCGATGTTACATCGGTGATTACACGAGCACAAAACGGCCACGCATTCATTTTTGTTGGTAAATATTGAAACTCGACCGTTATGAAGTTTTTGCTCTTTTTTTGCAGGGCTGTACGAATTGCCCAGGGATTGTTAACATATATATGTATGTATGGAATGTCTATATCGAGTGTAGGGCAAACTTTTAGGTCGAAGATTAAATGAAATATTTATGAATTGCTATTTCGTATCGTTCGAGATGGGAAAGTGAGAAGTTCAATGGACTTATTAATACTGGGTGTATTTGCAAGCTTGAAATTTTAGCTGTTGAAGGGCCAACTATGCGAGAATGGAACTTTGAGGATATTTTGCGGTGGGATAGGAATGTTGTGAATGGGAAAATTCTAAGGAAAATTCTAGTATTTATATAAGAAAACAGTCCTACACTGATTACACTTTCTTTCAACATGAGACATATTTTCATGTTGGAAAATATTAGTTAAAGTCAGAGTACAGAAATTTAAATCAGATGAACTGGCTTATAAATATTCCTCACTCTATAACTTCTTACACTTACAATGACTAAACATCCTCAATTGATTTATATTTGTAAGGGACCGCTCTAATCATGGGCGCAGTCATTTATTATGCATCAATATATCATCGTCGAAAGTGTGAACCACAAGTGTCACAATCAAAAAAACTTATCCATATAAGAAGTAATCCTACCTCTGGGAAATAGAATTTGTTCATATTTTCTCAAATATATTATCGTTATTCGGCTGATTAAACCTTCTTCCTCCTATATGGCGACTGGAATAGACATACATATCTTAGCTATTATACGCCGCCTGCAGAAAATAATTCCAAACGCTTCGATCTTCTGCGCTTCTCCTCCAACTCGTCACACCAAGTTTCGATAGTACTTTAAAAACCTGTTCTTTCCAACGGAGTTTTGGTAGCCCTCTTCTGCGCCGTCCATCGAGATCGTTGTTGAAAGTGTTTGGGTTCATCCGCACAACAATGACCCAGCCAACGCAAACGCTGTATATTAATGCATTTGACTACATCGATGTCGGTATATAGCTCATACATCTCATTATGCATGCGACGCCGATACTCTCCTTTAACGATGATGGGTCCTTATATTTTCCGGAGTATTTTCGCCTTGAAAACTGCCAGTACTGATTCATCCGACAGGCAAAACCGAAGTCTGGTACATTTGGACTTTTTTTTGTCGAGAGAGGTATAAAGTTGGCCTTTATCAATGAATCGCTTACTTAGCCCATAGTAACATCTATTAGCAAGCAATACTCTCCTCTTTATCTCTATGCTGACATCATTCGTTTTGTTTACAGCGGAACCACGGTAGATGAATTCTTTAATCACTTCAGAATTATAGTCGTCAACGTTCACACAGCGTCCCAAACGAGTAGACTCTTTGAAACCAATAACTTTGTTTTGTCCTCGTTTACCACCAGACCCATTTTTAGGGCTTCCTTTACGATGCTTGGGAGGACTGCAGTAACATCTCGCAGTTTTCGACCAATAATGTCTATATCATCCTCATTTGCGAGTAACTTATGGTTTTTATTAAAGATGGTACCAGTCGTGTTAACTGCAGCATTCCTCATAATCATCTCCAACAGTATGTTAAAGAGATCGCACGATAGACTGTTGCCCCGCCTAAATCCTCGTTTGGTGTAAAAAGGCTCGCCTAGATCTTTGCCTATCTTTACTGAAGACTGCGCGCTGATTAAACCACCCCAGGATTAATTCATCAAACTTTTTAGCGTAACTATGATTCCAGTGGACACATCATTGAAGAAATTAATTAAATCTATGTATTATGAAGAGGATATTTTTGTCACGTCCATTTATTTTACAACGAACACTTAGAACTGCAATTCATAGTTGAAGGTATAAAGTTGGACCCAGATAATCTTTTGTCGTCTGTCAAAAGTCTATTTGGTTTTTATAAATAAAAATACATTTTTGATATAGTAGGAGTCGAGAGGTATTAACTCTAACAACTTTTTATTACAGATAATCATTATATTGATCATTGGAAAAGCACTAAATGTTTCAAATATTTGGTCCGAAATTTGCATTTATGAACCAGCCATGCTTGTACTCATAAAATGTCATATGTTTTTACCAATTTAACATTTGCCAGCAATTGGAGAATGGATAAATGGCAAAACTGTGAACGCATTATGAGACAAATGGAATGGACTTGTGATAAGGCGGCATTTCGCTAATGAAATTTTCCATAGGTTATGATCAAATTACGAAATAGCAAACATTTAGACCAATTTCATTCAAAAGACGTTTAAGTTTTCGCTACACAGAAATTAAAAAAAAAAAACTACTTAACTACTTAGGAGCAGAATTTTTATGCAGAAGAGGCCTTAAAAATCTTTGTTGCTCGCTTGCAGTCAACGGAACCGCCCTTATGTTCTCACTCCCATTGACAGTAGAAGTCAGTTTTCTCACTGTGCGTCGCATCAATGTTTAATGAAATTAACAATTTGTTATTTAATTTTAGTTCCGTCATTTATGCTTTTTATTGTCAGCCGAGCGATTGCAACCACTAAAATTATGAGGGCTATTGGAATTTTGGGTGACGCTAAATTTAATCGGTGGGAACAAAAAATGAAAGAATTCAATTTACGAAGGATGACAATTCATTGCGTACGACCGTATAAGTGCACAGATAATTGATTAATTGTAGTTCATTATAAACGACTGCTAACAGAAGGGTGTCAGTGAACTTTATAGCAGGATAGGGGGAACAAAGTGCAAGTAATGCTCTAAGCGGTTGTCTGAATCAACGCAACAGATAGAAAGAGCTTCTCTGTAGAAGGTAATTGTTCAGTTCATAAAAGCGGAATCTTGTGTACAAATTTAATATTCCAAGACATTAATTGGAATTCACTCTTTTACAGGATCTTTGCATTATAATTTAGTAAACGGATTATAATTTATTAATTTGTTTATTATTTTCATGTGCACATTTATGAATTCTTGTAATAGAAATGCTCTCAAAGTTCATAATGAATGCATTTGAAAAACGTTGCTAATGTCATTTTGTATTTGTTGAATACGATATTCATAGAACATACCTATATTGCGCCAAATTTGTTAACATATAAATGCCTTAATGAACATTTAAACCCCCCACAAAAATGGCATTTACTTTTTCTTGAACGCTAATAAAGAGTTTCAGATTATAGACACCTGACTCATAAAACCTAACGCCTGTTTTGAAACCGCAATTATCCAGAGACATCACTTACTCCTCCGTGCCGATATCAAATGCCATAACGGCTCGACTAATACCCAAATAAGGCAAATGTGTAACAATTTATTCGACACCGCTCTTTATAACAACCCAACAACAACCAACCCCTTTTCTGTGACAACTTAGAGAGGAGATGAATTCGACTGCACGAATTTTAGATATGACATTTGAGTCAACAACATTTTATGTTTACTACGGGTGTTGTTTCATATGGATGGCGGAAAATTACTTCGGAATTTTGTTACAAAGAGAATAATATTACCAGTAATTACACTGCACCAAGTTTTTTCGGCAATCTGACAAAAATATGCTAAGCATAATCTATGAAAATATTAATCAGAGGTAACATAATTATATTTAAAAAACAAAAAAATAAACTACCCTGTAACATGAATCTAATAAAGGTTAGTCCTTTTTAGACCAGCTGAACAAGACTTATTATGAACTAATGAATCGAAACGATAGTAGGATTCGACAGCTTTTCCATAATAACAGTAATATTTGTGAACTAAATTCTTGATTAATTGAATTAAAACTGAACTTTTTAAAATTAAAATCACATTAGGATTACTGTATGCAAAAGCTTCTCAAAATATTAAGAGTATTTGAGGCCAGAGCGCTCTGAGTAGAGGTAGCAGATACTTGGTTGATAACAACATCACCGTATACTCGTATTTAGAATACGAAACAAGAGCTAAAACCACAAAAACAATTTTTGAAATCCACATACAGAATTACCAAAGATATATCAACGATTCCAAGATTTGTACCGATATATTTTCCGATGAGGATTTGTTAGCCCGCTACGCTGTAATAATGTTAGGGCTGACTGGGATAAATGTCCCAGCAAGTTAGTTATTGGCAACATGAATGGAAATTACTCTTATGCGGACACGCAAAATGGCAAACGTACTAAAGTTTTCAAATTTTTGTTTTGAAACGTGCATTAACACGATTTCCAATATTTTCTATATGAAATTAGTTTTTTCAGATCTTCAGATCAGAAGCCTATTTTTAAAATATAGCACTTTTTTGTTATACCTCTTAAATTGAAGTAGGTCAGATGAAATCAGTAGCGTCTTTCGCAGCACGTTAAATACTGCCATTGGCAATTTAGTATTCTCCTATACACAGTCTTGACAAAAAGTTAAAAATAACGAAGTACTAAGTCAGACCCTATTTAAATCTACAGATCTGAACAATTTAACATACCGTATAGATATTTCAAATCTGGAGCCGTGCCTTCAATCACTATAATAATAATCATAATTATATCAAGCTAAGAAACAAAATTGTTCTTTTATATGTTTTCCTTCCGAGAAACTATAGCTGGCTAGAAAAACCTAAAAAATGGATAATTCCCTTGTGCCACGAAATAAATAAAATTTTGTAGTGTAACTAAACTACCCAACAATCAATGAATATTATTTGTTGTACATATATTGTTAAACCAGATTCAATTCTAAAGCGACGTTCACAATGATAGTGCCAAATTAGTTTTTTGTTCATTTCTTTCCCATTTAAGTCATTTCATATGAAAGTTTTTCGTTTTTTGCACAACAGAAATTTGACTTTAACTACATTTTTGTTCGAAAAAAAATATACTAGCAAATGAGAATTAGATGAATCTTTTTTCGAATTTCGTTTTCAAACGATATGCTGTCAATATAAATTTCACAACAATTTAAACAATAATATTATCTGTGTATCATTTCAGTTATTAATATTTTGAACAAAATGTTTGCTTACATTGCGGATGCCTAACTAAAGTATTGCTACCATTGTGAACGCTGCTTAGCAAGAAACAAAAAATACTTGGTTTGCATCTACACAAATGCAGTTTTCTTCTCAAGTGTGTACATATTTCTTACTGACGAATTTGCCCATCGATGTAGTAGTCATCGAGTTAGCTTATGCTATATACGGTGGTCGTTTTAACCCGACAGAGGTTTTTGTTCTCAGCATTCAATTTCCGCGCGATTTCCTCTCCGCATGAATGTTTCGATGCATTCAAGCTTATTGAAATAATAACCCAGATGTGATACTTCCGATGAAGCGGTATACTCGTACACAGGTACATACATATAGTGCATATGTATATGTAAGTATCTACATTCACGTACGCAAGTATGTAGAAAACTATTTTGCAATATCTTTTTCGGTTGAGTTATCCTTATAAATCATAAAGAATTTATTAGAATAACATAAAAATCCCATTAACTTTACGGCGACGGAGCCAGTTGAAGTTGTACCCAGGAATTACGAAATGAAATGAAAACATCATACGGTAAATTGAGAATTTAATATCCGGAATAGCAATAACAGAAACTCGATGCAAATCATTCCACATTGGGTTAGGTTTCAAATCAAATCATCCACCTTTGCTTTTAGGGGAAGCAGAACGTAACGCACTACGAAGGTGCTGACAAGGTTAAGTCCTTTTACATAAGACTAATAAAAAGGAACACAAAGCAAAACAAATGTTGTTTGTGTACGTAAAATATATAATTTCCAAGTGTACCCGGCAAACGTCAGAAAATTCATAACGAAGTTTCAATTTATGGTTCGTTGTTGGTAGTGACGGTGGTGATGTAGTGTTGTGAGTCTGTTTTATGTTACGAGTATAATGTATGACGCCTGAGGTTTCTAGTGCATTTAGCACTTTTTTCATCTGCTTTAGTAAAAGAATTTCTTCCCCATCAATCTTGTAGCTTCCTCCGCCTTCGCGCCCATACCCGCAAAATTGAATTTCTATTTTTTTGTTTGTTCATCGCAACATCTGTTTCTTTTTTGGTCAATTTTTTGGAGGATTTGAGTGATTTGTTTTCAAATTGATTATTTGAAATTTATAATATACAATTGTCAAATTGGTTTTCTAGGCATTTAATATAATAAAACAGATTTTACAAATGAAAAATACTTTAATTAGGTAGATGAACAGCTTTGTGGTTAAATAAGATCCTGATATATTTGGAAATGCAATCCAAATATATGCACGAAGTTATTTGTTGCTATTGGCTATGGTTAGCAACACAACTCTCTGACCATACAGAAATATTTGTTTTTTGACAAATCAAAAAGTCAGAGAGATCTGAGATGTCGAACTTCAAGGATTTTAGCTGAATTTTTCAGTCCAGGATTAATTCTTTTAAAACTAAAAAAGGATATGATGAAAATGTTTAATAATCGTTCCTTTTCAAGTCGCACAGATATAATCAGATGTAGAGAAACATGTGAATCAAAAATCATTAATGCGCCGCGCTTCTTACTTATCGGATGTTGGCAATTTTTAATTATTAACAATGGCAATTTTAGGTGCGCAAATAAGTTCCCGCTGTTTTTCAATAGATAGCGCCAGCTGTAAGTGCTAGTCGATTCTGCCATAACCTAAACGCCAAGAGCTAAGCTTAGGCATATGGTAAACATACCGCCTCGACACAATAGTGATTTACTTTAGACGTCATATTCTTTTGGTTGCGCGAATATGTATGAATTTGTGCCAAATAATCGTCATATGCGGGAAGTATTGATTTTCTTCTTTCTCAAAGAAAACGGTGGCTGAAACTCATCGAGAGGTTAAAAACGTTTACGGAGATGCTGCTTTAAATGAAACAACGTGTTGAGATTGGTTCCGTCGCTTTAAAGACGTTTATTTTGATGTTGACGACCGTTCGCGTGAAGGAAGACCAAAAACCTTCGAAGGCACTGAATTGACGGCATTGCTTGATGGGGATCCGTGTCAAACGCAGGTAGAGTTTGTTTCAGTATTATTAGTTACCTGCCAACTTGAGTTCCTTATGCGTTCAAGCCAAGGAACGTTGGGCGTCGTTTTTTCGCCTGTGAGCAACTGCTTCAGCGACAAAAAAGGAAGGGGTTTCTTCATCGTATTGTAACGGATGATAAAAAATGGATTCATTACAGCAATCCAAAGAAAAGAAAGCCATGGGGGATGCCCGGTCATGTTTCTACGTCGTCGCCTCGGCCGAATATTCACGATACAAAAGTTATGCTGTGTATTTGATGGGACCAGGTCAATGTTATTTATTACGAGCTGTTGAAACCAAGCGAAACCATCAATTAATGCGATTGAGCCGAGCTCTACGCGAGAAATGCCCGCAATACGCGGAGAGGCACGAAAAAGTGATTCTTCAGCATGACAACGCTGGGCATCACGTGGCCAAGCCCGTTAAAACCTACATGGAAACACTGAAATGGCAAGTCTTACCCCATCCGTCATATTGTCCAGATATTGCGCCGTCCGATTATCACTTGTCCCGTCGATGGTATACGGTCTGGCTGGCCAGCAATTCCACTCACATGACGGCATCAAGAAATGCCGTGGATAGCCTCAAAAGATGAACAGTTTTGCCGTTCCGGAAATAGAGCTTTGCCAGAAAGATGGGAAAAAGTAGTTGCTAGCGACGGGCAATTCTTTCAATGAATCATTTGAAGACATTTTTCACAATAAAGTTGAATTTAAAAAAAAAAAAACAGCGAGAACTTAGTTGCGCAGCTAATACAAACAGTTATTTTAATTTGACGATAGTTTGGCTTTCAAATATGCAAAACTAAATCTTTTTTACAATGAATTTATTTAAATAATTTTGGAATATCTACGTTCAACAATGTTCATATTTTTAGCAAATGCAAAGGTCGTATTTTGTCGAACTGGAAAAATAGTTCGATATTTTAAATTATATGCTGAATTTTGAATGGAAAATATTTGGACTTTTTCATAACACCTCTCCAAACATTGCTGCCATACGCCCCTGTGTACGCCGTTTGAACAATGAAATCCTTTAAATATCAATCATCCTGAAAAGATTATGTCCGTATGTGGTTTATATTTATTCACGGGTTACATTACAGAAAATTAATGTTGCAAATGGAACAAGGCTCAATCTGTCAATTCCATAAACTCACCCTTAATAGAACGTATTTTCATTCATACATACATATATATGCACATACAGATGCACGCCTATCCTACGTCGTTCTTATGCAGGACATGAGGCATGAGACGGCAACAAATAACTCCTCCAAGCATTTAATGGATTTCCCTTTTTGTTGTTGCCGTTTTGTTTTTAAATCGTCTTTTGGAACATAACATTTTGTTGTAGTCCTTTCGGTCGGCCGTTGGTTTAGTTCAACTCCAAAATAAAACAAAAATTTCATTCATATCAAAAAATTGCAAAACGACCATCAACCGAGAAAATCCATATGTCCTGGGAAATGTGGGGGTGGTTTTTCGATTACACGCCGAGGGTGAGGCCACCACTTAATCAGTCAGTGAGTCACACGGCTGGCATTCCGTCCCTCATCAATTGTTCGTACGCATTCCACGCAAGTATTTTGCTGTTGTTTTTACGATGTAATGCCCGTCCATTTGGTTCCACTTACTCGAGGGCTGCATTTAATCTGATATTCATTCCTTTCTTCATCGATTTGATGCCATTCATGCGATACGATATGAGTGCGCATAAGTGGTGCAGTTGAGTGGAAGATTCTCCAATGGCTTCGAATTTCAGGTCGGACTGATGATGCACATAATCGTACAGTTAGCATGTGTTAAAATGTTGCATTTGGTTGTTAAGAATCACACAATTCAAACGGCGAGTCGGAAGAAAGACAAAACGTCCTCTATAACCACCATGTAGGAGTGGCTCGCATTGCAACCCTCAAACATATCATTATGCTGTCATGGTATTATCACTGACATATGTGAAAGACATTTTCCTTATTCTCTGGTTAATAAATCCATCAATTCTCAAAACTCTTTAGCATTTAGCATATCTTGAAATGTCAATAATCAGGTTTATTGACAAAGACAGTACGCGTAATGATTGAATCAGTGTCGGAAATCTGTTAAACACATGCTGCTTTTGCAGATGTGTGGAAAGGACTCTTTGAAATGTCCAAAAAGAAAAGAAAATGTACTTCTTAAAAATTTAATTAAAAAAAAAATGTCCACAATCCTAAGAATTGTCATATTTTGCTGTGGGACACATACTAAAGACTAGAGGTCAAAGCTATCTACTAAATGTGAGCAGACATTTGAGTATTTTATGTTTTGTAAACTTTTGGAAATTTGGTAAGATTTGTAAAAGTTCAGGCAAAAAGAGTCAAACTGCATATAATAGGGGTCAGGCAAATCTTCTTATAAGTCCACAACTATCGGATTTAATTTTGGTCTAGAAACATAAACTAAACGGGGAGTATACAAATGACCGATTGATAGATGATCGCGTGGAACCGGCACATGCAATACAATGTCCTTCTTAGGTGGAGGTTGGAAATAGAAATCCTTATCTATTATACGCAGCCCGTAGAAAATAATTCCAGGCGCTTCGATCTTCTTCTACAACTTGATCTATAAATATTATTATTATAAATATTATTGATATTATAAATATTAATATTAATATTATTAATATTAATAACATTAATTAATTAATTTTTTAATTTTTTTTTTCTAAAATCATTTTCATACGTATTATTTTGATTAAAGCTACGATCAAAAGACCATAATCTTTTCACGAGGAAAAACTTCGACGAGATATCGTTTGCTAGTGCAAAAATTTAGTGGCACTGCCAGCCTTATTTTTTTGTAGGTTTCCAACACTGAAAACGGAACAAAATTGTGCCTTTTCTATTACTATTTTATTTCACTAGTTTAAAAATATATTATCGACCATATTATGACATAAAAACACAACTTAATCCGATTTCAGTGTAGGAAACCAATTAAAATGGATGTCAATTAAGAAAATTTTTCTCGCGAAAAATTTCAACGACCATTTTTTTTATAAAATTCCACAACGAAAGGTCAGCAAAGCACCAGCCTTAAGGACTATTTCTCTTAGAGATAAAAAACTGACACCTCGTTAGATCAAATCTGCGCAAAAGGGTAGACGCCAAAATGATGCCATGCTGTGCAGTGTAGGAAGGTTCCAAAATATTTTGGAAAATCTGTCATATTTCTGCATGCTTTTACAACATAAAGCCAATATAGTGTTATGTGTTGTTTTTTCTCAAATACATTAAAAATCAAATACATTAAACCCAGTTTAGCGTGGAAAATCAGTTTCCAATTTGTTTTATAATGTATGATTTTTGATATTTCGCAAATTATTTTGTGGAATAACTTAAAGCATTTAATTTCCATTTTATAATTTTGTGAGCGAAATTATATGTAAATCAGAAAATAAATCGAATAATCTGTTGCTTTCTAAACATTACAATTTCTTTTAAATACAAAGTTGGAAGAACATATACAGGGTGGCGCATAAGTAACATTAAAATTTGATCAGTGAATAAATTTTTTGTTTGTCATTTTTTTCGTCTCTTTGCAGAAGTAACTAAATAATACTTGGGAAATTTATGATGGAGAGGCTCAGCACAGAACAAAGAACAAAGAAAGTTGTTCAATTTTACGTTGAAAGACAGCATTCGATTATTAAGATCATATCGAAATTTCTTTCATGTTCGAAATGCTCCTAGCGCTCCAACAATTTACTGATTGCTTCAGCGTTTTGGGCAACAAAGGGCTGTCTGTGATCTTCCGCGTGCTGGAAGACCTCGTGCAGTTTGAAATGAAGTGACCATTGCTCGAGTGCAAGCAAGTATTGAGGAAAACCCCGAAACTTCCACTAGGCGACGTTCTCAGCAATTAGAGATGTCTAGGCGGTCTTTGCAAAGAATTTTACATCTTTTCCCATATAAGATGCAATTGGTTCACGAGTTAAAACCAAATGATGCACAAGAACGCATTTAATATAGTAGCCGTTAACGTTAATTATGCTCCACTCTTTATACTAATTTTATATCTGAAATTGTATCAAGGTTTTTTTAGAGTCACTTTCTATATTTTTGCATTTGACAATTTTGTCATAGACATCACAAATTTGCAGAAGCTGATCTGACTAATTTCATAAAAAAGGGCGCAAACATTTTGAGAAAAAAAATCGAGATTCATTACTGAATTTTGAATCTACTGTTGTAGAAGACAGCCAGCAAGACCTCCCAACTTCTATGTCACTCGCCTGACAATTACAGACCGCGTATTTTTTTTCTTTTTCTATATATAAGCATATATTGAATGAGTCACGATATTATCGAATATTATAGTGATTCAAAGTTTTATTAGCTGCCCACTTCTTACATACAACATACGGGTTTTCCGAACCCGGTGTATTCAGGAGGTAATGATTGATAGATTATGATTTCGATCAGTTCTTACGACAAACAAAACCTGGGTTATAGCAGATATTTTGAGCATAAACTGTTTTTAAAGAATAATTTCTGCTAAGAAATGATTTTTTTAAATTTTTACGACTTCTGCTAAGAAAATGCTTCTTTTAAAATAGTTTATGCTCGAGACGTCTATTATAATCGAGGCTTGGTTTCCCGCACGATCTGGTCGAAACCTTAACTGTTTTCATAAACTAAAAATTGATGGAGATTGGGAATTTAATGATCAACTCCAATGTCATTTGGAGAAACTTTACAAGACACTAATATTCAAAGCACAGCCAGTGTTAATAGAGATGTTTGGGGTTCACAGTGCCCACGCGATTTTAACGCACGCTAATGATAACACCACGATATCTGCCATAAATTATTTTACAAAACGAACAAACGTCGTCGGATAGTCCAACCATTTCCTAGTCCAACATTAATAATCTTCGTTGACTTGAAGTCGGATTTTAGAGTGTGTGAGCAACTTCCCTGTGACCCAAGACACGTTTTCGTCGTCCATCTATGTTTGCTTTAATTCCCATATGGTCGTACTGAGAGTTGCGTTCTCCCATCCTGGGTCATCATTATTCGTTTTACATATTTTTAGTAATGAAAGAAAAACGAGTAGACATGTTCAGAGCGAGACATGGTCAAAAAGATTGTGGGCCAACAATAACTAGACCCAAACCCTCGGGTACAAAGCAGTCTTGTTAGGAACATTAATACGTAATGCTCATTCATATACGAAAAGTTTATTTAAATAGCAACCAAAACTGCATCTTCAGGCAGCCGCTATGTTTCGTTTGGACGATCCATTTCTATGGAAATCATATAAATCAAAACAGGACCAATAACATCAATTGTCCATAGCGTTCATTCTTGGAACGTACAAAATATATGCGCCATCTCTTGTTGAAGGTGGTTTGCAACTGCGACTTGTTTAATAATAATAAAGGACAGTCAGGCAGACAAAAGGACATATAGAAACTAGTGATTCTGAGACGATCTGTGTAAATTTGGCCAATCAAATAATTTTTTTGAACAGCACTAATGCAAAATATAAACACAAAAAATCGCTCTTTTTAACATATATGTATATATGATATGTAGTATTTTCGACGGACAGCTTAGCTGTTGTAATGCTCTTTTAGTCTGATGTAGCGCCATTGTCAAGCATTAAGTATTCTCTCTTTGATCTGGTACCATTTTACACCCATTTGAAGTTAACTTTTATAAGCACAGACATTTAGCATTTTAATTAATTTCACATGTTGAGTGAAATATGTTTCTATAATGGAGCTGAAGTGACACTAGAGAACGCACCCGTGAAAGAAGCCAGCGAATATGGACATGACCTAAAATAACATCAAGCAATTGTAGCACGGTAGTGCTTCGAAAAGAGAGGGCGGACGAGGTTAAATATTCATACACGCACTTTCATGCAAGTGAAAAACAAAACAGGAAAATTTAAATGCTCACAAAACTCGTTAAAACACGACAAGGGGATGTTTGACCCCAAATTGTTATTGTTATGTAGGTCTATGACCCACTCTGGCTTATAACGCACACCCTCTTTGTTTCCCACCTTAAACAACAAACATAATGATTTAAGGATAATGATAACGGTCTTAAAGCAAGGATGACACATATATTTACACGCATATTATGACAATGCCACAAAGGACTGGCACTTTCTCCACTACAGGCTTATTAAGTGTTCCCCCTTTCATGGCGTTGATAACGAATTTCTAGTTATTGTATTTACACAGGACCTTATTTTGTAGTTAGACGGCACTCTAGTTGACACTAGTGACTGACTGTGGACGTCAAGGAGTTAGATTTTTAGAGGCAATTGATGAACTTGAATATTTTATTTTGCGTACTGGCCATTCGCAGAGGCTTCTTAAACTGATGATAACCATCAGAGAAATTTGTTGCCACTTCTTTAATGTTTATTAAGCAACCATGTCCATAGCAAATGCGCGTTTTTCACTCTTTGCCCATCCTGCTGTGATGTCTCGTGACTTTACGGTATTAATTATAGCCACAGGCATCGCATGCATTAGGATTCTTCTGTTCCCCTGACAGCTGTAGAAGGGCTGCCATTTTTGGTGGTATTCGGTTTACAATTTGTTTAAACACAAAAACAACACAAAGTGTTAAAGTCATCATTTGTCTTCTTCCACTCAGGCACAACTTCAATTGAATTGAAATGCAACAATGAGGGTTAACGAGGCTAACGAAGCTGAAGGACATGAGCGTAGTCAAGAAGGGGCGCTTAAAATGGTGAGAAAGATGACAACGTTGAATATACTAATCACCAACATCAAGACAAACGAATGTATACCTATAGATAAGGACAATCCTTTATGCATTTAGTGTAATTTAGCCAGCTGAAAACAAGAAATAAAATTGTTCACTGCAAAGTTTTAGTATGTTGAAGCAAAAACAAAGAAAAAAGTTTTTTCGGTGCTAAGAAATACACAAGTCGCCCGAGTAATGGAATCTTCTTATATACCAAGAGGCAAAAAGTAACGGCTATGGAATAGATCTCCCATCCCGTAAGGGCAACGATTAAAATCTGGTCAGAAGTACACAGGGTGTGCGCGTACTTCTATTTCTATAAGTTACTAGTACCGAATTGCATCATTGGTGAAAATATTACACCAATACACAAGTTGGAGAACCACCGCCAGAAGTGTTTAAGACAGAATGTATCAGTTCCTAAGCACGATTTATTTGCATGCATCAAGATGTAGGCCCAATGACTGCATTCTAAATATATTTTGCCTTGTGGGTGTTATTCCACCCATCTATTAAAAGATTCTATTAAGTGATTTCATTGGGCCTTATCAGTAAATCTACAACTAGCCAGAAATGTTCACTACAGCAGATCCTGGAGAAGACCTAAAAATTAATTGATCGACATGTACTACATTTTAGTCTAAAGTTCCGGCAAAAATTGCATGAACCAATAGACAAATTCTGCATATCATAGGTAATTTTATGCCTCTTTGTAAGATTGCATTGACTGACATGAAATCTTCAGTAAGCACAAATAAAAATCTATGGAAGACATTTTACACCAAACAAAAATTTAGACAGGACGGCGAGCGACGTGCGACCTCTCTAACACATTTTTGGAGATGATTGTAAGAGAAGATCAAGTAAACACAATTGGTTCTGTTTCCAGTGATGCATTAATATTAAGAATGTGTATGTTGTTGATATTGAGAATTGCGGCAGAAAACTGCAAGATGTTTCTGCAGCCTTCTCGAGCTTTGGAAAGAACCAACTAAAGTATTTGTTTCGACGAACAAAGAGTCTAATCGTTTGGGATACATACGTGAACGTTTAATGCTATGACTGTGGAGCGGTGGATGAATTCTCTACCTCGCTTGCGTCGGTAAGACTAATGTCGGCCTTAAATTAGAAGAAAAGTATTGCTTGCAAACAGATGTTACTATGGTCTTAGTGATTGTATGGCAATGACCCCTTTCAACGAAAAAAAAAAACCAAATTAACCAGACAGTAATCCCACCAGTCTTGCTGTATGACACAGCGGATTAACCAGTTCTTCGAGTTTTCGAGAGAATAATACTACGGAAAATATGTACTGATACCCTATCAAAACTTGGTGTGACGATGAACAAATATTTTTCGTTGTAAATGTTTGGAGAATTTATGTAGAACTAAGATTTTGGGTGCAAAACGTCACAATGTGAGAACTTTGTAATAAGAACCCGGTCCAATAATATTGGAAAAAATATGTTCACGCTTAAAAAACTTGCGTCCCATAGTATGGCGGACGCTGCATTGACACATTGCCAGAGAAGTAGGTGTGTAAAAAACGTCTCCTTCTCATACATAATATACGGTTTTAGCCAATTTTCCAGAGAAAATTTGCATTTTCTAATATTTATCAATAACCATGTAAAAATCGTAGGTTAATTTGACTATGTCCTGACCATAACACGTGAAACCAAATTAATCACTTTGTAATGCATGGGGGACATATTTCTATTATCAGGCACTTTTCAACCCGTCCATGAAACTATCGTCAAACCCTCGTATAAGTGAATGGGCGTCATAAGATCGACCGCACCAAAGTTTATGTACCCACCACAACAGTTTGCTATCCACAGTATACCAACTCATCCTCTGATAAATAGACGTTTTAAAAGTACCCAATTCCTATACATGATACATCCGTTTTGCTCATTTTTCTAATGAAAATTCGTATTTTTACACAGCACAGTTAGGATGGTCTATTAACAAATTATATGAGTAGGGAGAGTTCTAATATTCGATTTCGAAATTAATCTGCTTACAAATATTAGACACCTCCACGCGATATTATCATGCCTCCTAGTAGAAGCGTTGCTACTCTAACGTACTTTCAGCACACAAACGAACGGAATGACCAGCTCCCTGAGGTGCTATCAAAAATTGAGGTGAAAAATTAAAAAAGTTTTTTTTATTGGCACAGGGTGGCGCACCAATTGTGTGATAATAAGAAACTCAAATAACTTTTTTATTTTTCTTCCTATTTTTTTTTATTGTAAAGAAAATCCGATTTTATTTTAAATAACTAATTGATTTTGCAGATGATGGAAGCTAAATGACCTCCATGCTCATTCATGCATATGCGAACCTGATCACAAAACTATCTATTGCGGCCTGAAGGGCTGAAGTCGGGATCGCCTCAATTATTGTTTTAATGGACTGCTTCAATTCAGTCAAATTCCTTGATTTCATGTTGTACACCTCTTGCATGAGAGAACCTCATAAAAATGTTTGATGCAGTCAGGTCAACTCACTTTAGGGGCAAGCGGAAAGTGAAGTTTCTGGATATTAATATGTTTGGGAATTTTCTTTGGAGCTCTGCCATAAACGGTCTGGTTATGTGTGCAGTTGCTCGATCTTGCTGGCATCAAATGTTGTAGAAGCGGATACGTCTTCGCCGCAGGTCTGTATAAAAAAAAAACTCATTTAACGTATTCAAGTAACAGTTCCCTTTGACATTGACATTGTGTTTGTAACACGACTCGTGCGCCACCCTGTGCTATAATTTATGATAAAATTGCAAAAGTGCAAGAGAACGATTTTAGGTACCTTTTTGCAAAGTTGAATTATAGAATTAAAAAATAAATAGAAATAACATTGAAAAAATACAAAAACAATTGAAACAATTTTCGCCAATTTCTTCTAATATGCTAAGTGAACTTTCATTAAATACCACCGCTATGATGTGGCAATGATTTTTTTAAACAAACATTTTAACGAAATCTTGGAACCGCAAACAAATGAACACACATAAATTTAAAACAATTTTCGCATAAACCTCTTTATAGCTTTTCTAATGACGTAAGAAGAGTAACGTAGATTTGCACTTACATAAAAATAACTAAATAAGCCACTATAAAATACTCTACGACATTTATTAAGCTGCTACTGTGTCGCTATACCAGGAAACTCCATATCAATATCTTCCTTCGATGTGTGAGAAAAAGACTTCCAGTGGAAAATATTTCAGCTACATGTTAACCACTATTTTGGATGGCCCATTTACCCGTCATCCTTTAACATCTGAAAGCTTTTTCATGTTTCTATACGTATCGGCAGTGTAGCCATAAACAGAATCTCCCATATCAATTAAAAGAAAAATTCTCATTAGAAACTTCCGTTTTAATGTCATATTTCTTCACCAAAAACCATTCACACTTCAATCCCCCAAACCCCATCACAACATACTCGTACATGAGCACAATATGAATATTGAAGTGGAATCTTTAAACATCCATTTATGTGATAACAACATAAATTTCAACAAATGCGGCTGAAATGGGAAATAAAACACATTTCTATTGAGTCGCCGTCTGTACAAACGATTGTGAAAATGTGTGATATTTTACAAACCATTCAAAAGAATGCAACAGCACTTGAGCAACGAATGAAGTGTAAAAATGGTTGGCATGGGGTACTCGTATAGTAAGTACAGATATTTAGAATTATGCAAATCCATTTGTTCGATGTGCATAATATTATTAATTTTTAAATTCTAATGTTGTAAGTCCCAATCTCTAACATGTTAGGTTTCCCTCTAACAACCATTGAAAGTCACACGTTTATTTCTAAATTGTTTAAACGGGACTGTAAATCACCAAAACGGAAAAATTAAACCCAGAAAAGTTTTTCGGGAAAAACGATAAGATATCTGTAATGAAATAAACTTTGTACCTGTTTCCGATTCTGCACTACGCACAATAATATTTATCAGATCACCCTATTCATTGAACGTAAAAATGCATTTCCCATTTGCACTTTTGCACATACATATCTGTGGTCACAACCCGTAACAGCCTAATTCGAGTTAGGACACAATTGAGTTATTAGCACCATCGTATTCAGCGTATCTAAATTTATTTGCTCTAAATTGTTCATGTTTGTATTTCTTCTAGGAAGGCAATTAATCCTAAAAAAAAAACTAATAGCTTAAGTTATTTTTCTAAATGACTGTTTTGGCATAACTGCCTAAGTCAATTTAGGATTACAACAAATATAAACATTATTTTTTCATCATTGACTAAATCAACTTAAGTCGTTAATCCAAAAAAATAAAGAAACAATTTTATTTTCCTAACTTGAGTTAAGCTCTTATTTCGAATTACAATTTCGTTCTTTGGTAAACATAAATTGAGTTAAGGTCTTTCTCCAAACAAAAAAATTTTTATTTAATCTGGAATAATAGCCTAACTCAACTTGAACTTTTTGACTTTCTTTCGTTCAACAATTTATAAGAGCCTAAGTGTCTTTTTCGATAATATCTTTTGACTGCGAGAATAAAGAACTATTTTTTGTTAACAACTAAGTAAAGAAATTCGTTTCCTTGGAATCTGTAGCAAAGTTTTCCAAAAAACACCTTCTCCTGATTTTCAGTGAAGATTCAAAACTTTAAACTCCTGTACGCATTGAGCTCACTTTTGGCCAATTTACTGTACATTTGTTTTTTTGCGCTCTCCAATTTTGTTAAAAAAATAATGGTGACAAAAATGCGAAGATTTATAGATCAAATAATCAAATACCTGATTTTTTAAAAAAAAAAACAATTTTTTCAAAATTTCGCGTGTTTTATCTATTGTAATTAGGATTTGCCGAATATTAATGAACTTTGGAAAATAGTAATCACGAGTTTAATTATTTTAATAATATTTTTATTTGTAAGAATTTTTTTATATGATATTATTTTATATCATTTTATTTTCTTAGACGTCACTAAATATTTTAGGTAGAGTTTTTTTGAATGCGGGGTAATGAAGGAATTTCAATTTGAACTATTTAACGATTAATTAATCGTAAATAGCGTATGGTACTCTTTGCAGAATTTTCCAAGCAACCCACGACTCCCGACTTTCGGGCAAGTATCAGACATCCGGCAATGTTATCAGATATCCGTCTGGTGGCAACTAAAAGAAGGAGACAATTGGTTCGACTACCCAAAACAACATACTAACAATGATGTGTCTTACTTAAATAGGTAGCCTCTCAGCTTTTTATGTCAGCCTAGCGATTGTTATTTAATATTAGTACCTGATGCGGTAACCGAATAAGGCGCTCATCTTAAATGAAAACAATTAGCAATTTTACTCACTCCATTTAGCAAGGTTCCTTTCTAATTTGCACATTTCGGCGACTTTCCAAAATATGTAATATTTAGTTTTCGCCCAGTTCCGGTCATGGTAATTTTGGTCTAATGGAGCCTATGAACTCTAAGTTATACCCAAATAAGTGTTTTTAATCAAATCAACCGTTTTGTATGGGAGGTACTAAAAACGCTCATCTAAAAAATTGTGTGGAATGCTTTATCAGCTTCGTGTCGATATTTTAAAAGTTGGGATTATCGGTTGTTTGTCAGGAGGTACCAGGAGAGGTGCGGCTAGCAATCCCACAACTACATGTTGTATACAGGGATATGAAATAATACGACCGCCCAAACTTTAAATGAATCCGGCATACTAAATTATGGCCGAAAATATGAATGTGTAAATTTTTTACTGGTAGTTATTAATTTTTACCATTTAATCTGTTATTAAATTTTTCGTAGTATTATGGAGTAGCTGCAATTAAAGTATAATTCGGCATTTAAGGGCGAAAAACATACAAAGAGAAATATTATAATAAGTGAAGTAGACTGTCATATTGTAAATCATATTTTTCTGCTATTAAGATACACAACATTTTTATAACATTAGTATTTTAAAGTTGTATAATGCATTTGTTATTAAATTATGGAGAAGATATGTTGTAATATTGTAATTTAATCAAATCGGCTTAAGGCTTAAAATTACACTCTTGAATAAATAAATTAATTAATTAAAGAAAAAAAAACGCCATTTCCTATTGGAACTACAAATTTACTGAGCTCATCCCGTTACGGTCTTTGTTTATGAGAGTAGGTCAAATTATGGCAGGCAATGCTTTAGGAAATTCGCGCTGGCGGCTTAAAAGCTGTGTGAAAACCCATATTTTTACAATTTAAGGTTATTTGTATGGGGTGTCTTCCGTTATATTAATCGGTAGAAAACATAACAACGCTCCAAATTTCCGATGAATCGGTCATACAAACTTGCATGAGACGTACTAAGATGGGCCAATGCACACATTTAAAAAATTATAAAAAAGAATTTTTCAAGGTTTGACATTATATGTAGAGGGTACAAGAAGGACCGATTATATTACCTCAATATCACATATTATATAATATTTATCGGTATAAAATGTTATGCTCTGCGGCATTACACGCAATTCTAAGGTGTCAATTTTAAATTGATATTATAGAAGGGGATTTATGTTAAATCTGCCGTTTTGTGCAGAAGGTAAATTTTGTTCAAACCCCTATCATAACTTGAGAAAAAATTACCACGGGCAAAGTATCACTTGGATCGGCTTAAATTTATTTAAACCGACCAAACAGACTGACAGAAATGGCCCAATCGCCTTAACAAATACTGAAATAGATTTTGTCTTAAAGTAAGCATTAAGTGATATGTACCTACCTATACACCCGCCTGGGTGATGTGACAGCACAAGAGGGGAAAAAGGTGATCACGCAAACAACCAGGATTTAACGGCCTTAGAAATGAGGCCTCTGCCTGATTGATGATTGATATTTTACCACCCTATTTTACCCTTAAGAAGTACGAATTTCAAATAGTGCAATTCGCTTACCCCATTTTGAGCTAAAACTCAAATAAGTGAAACATTTGCTACTCGAATCTATAAACCGGCCTCGTAGACGTTGCACGGAACGATAGCACTTGCCCCCTGAATGTAACAACTGATGCCCATGTCGTAGAATGCACAGATGCACTCCCACCAAATTACGGGATACCGAATTTAAAGTGCTTTCAAAGTTATTGAGTGCGCTCGTCTAAAATGGAAACCCCAGAAATTTTGAAAGTGGTTAAACCAAACAATTGCCATCATGGGTGCAATTTTGGAGACACAAAAAGCTCCCTCTACCCAAGCAACATGTTATAGTAGGCAGAATCTGTAATAAATATATAAATATATTCACATTACACTACTTTATTGCCATTCATGTCTCCCTGCGAGACCATCTCATCTCTCCAATCTGCCTACACCGACTACACTATAAATGGAGGACAACAACACTTTGCTTTCCATTCCGAGAATTTCTTAGGAATATTAAAAGGAGAAGCTGAAACAGAGAAGATAAACCGGGCGAATTGTTTACAAATTTCCATAGGGAGAAGAAGAATGTTGATTACATTTCACTTGCATTGTTATTGTTGTAGATGTTGCAAGTTGAACAAATTGTGGAAACAGACAACACCAATTTACATATCAGCAGCAGCAGCGACTGCTGCGCATATGCTCATCATCATATTATATCGCTTCTTGTTCAGACGTTCATGTGGAATTGCGAGCGATACTCTGGTATGTTTGGAGTATCCGGTTGTTCCAATGCTATCAAGTTCACATTTCCATTCTGTTAATGGTTCTACGTAACCAAAGCTTGTATGACTGTGTCGAATAAAGTGCCAATAAATTTGTTAAGGAGATTTCCGAGAGTCACATCGCAATCCGAGCTCAAGAGCAAAGTCGAACTTTGGTCATTTAATAGATAAAAGGGATGCATATAAATAGCGCATCTTTCTGTGGAGACACAGATGTTTTATTTATGGAAGGGATTTATAATCACCAATATGCGGTGGTCTAAGAGATGGAGAAGGAAAAGCGTTTGTTGAGTTTTTGAACAATGCATACGAGAACTTGAATCAGGCAATATATTTCTAATGAAGCTTTATTGCACATATAGGCCACTAATTTCTTCTAAAACATTTAAGTTGTCATACTTCTTCTTATAAATAACTCTTAAACTTCTATTCCGCATTTTGTAAAAATTTCAAAAAATAACATGATTTTGCAATATTTCACAAAAATGGTTTAATTGTGGTGGACCGATTCATATCATAATTAGGATTACGAAAGCTCTACAAATAAGACATTCGAAATGTTCACACTGAACTAAATACACGTTTGAAAATTCCATTACGATACCAGCTTTTTCTTGGTAATAAAATAAAAAAAACAGAATCAAGGAGAGCGGTACGGTAGACGAAAGCTAGCGTGCGCGTGTATTAGAATCTGATTCGATTCTTATCATTGCAAATACTGCTGGCCTAGCAGTGTAAGCCCAGTAGACTTTTCTCTCTCTCTTTAAAGAAAAAAATCTGCAATGATTTTGATAAGAGATTAATCCAGGCTTAATCTCTGGTGGTGTTGTTGGAATGCAACTTAGTAGAGAGATAGTGTATATGGGATTAAGTTAATTAATTAAGAGTTAATTAATTGAGGGTCAATTCTTATGTTCAGGGCAGTAAGTTCTGGGCTAAAGAATTGGTGGTTTTGAAATAATTCCATAATTTCTCAGAACTGAGAAATTATACAATTAAATTTAAGATTTAATATATATAGAAGAAGTGGGAGAGAGAGAAAAATGCAAATGAATTAGAGTTAATTCAATATATTTATTTCCAAAGATTGAGATGCTCACCGTGCGAGTTGATTTTGAATCAGCAACTTTGCTGGTAATATTGTATTTTCTATTTTCCTTTTTTCTCAGCTTTCTATAATTCACAATAATTACTTGAATATTTATCGATAATTAGTTTGTACATTAGATTAGTTTTTAGATTACTTAAATAAGAGATTTAACTTTTATAATATTTAAATTTCATTCATAAAATATATTTCTCAGTCTCACCGTTTTTGTCCTCCATCGGGGCGTGTGCACAAATCAATGTGATAAAAAAATGCTTCACCTTAAATTGCTAAACGGCGTGCGTAAGTCCCTTACCCACCACAAATCCTCGACCGAATTTATGAGGCCACTGTTTTTGCGTTGAGAGCGTTCTTGATCTGCGCATCACATCTTCCGAATGGCGGTGATATCAGCTCCACGTTTGTCAAAGACAGCCGCCAATCGGACAGAGGCACCTTCTCTATAGTAAGAACATCCTGACCATAAACAATATTCTGAATATTCTAAAATAAAGCCCTTATCACGTTTTCGAGGGTCGTCGAAACAAACGAAACAAAAAATAAGATTTTGTTCCACAGTATTATCCGGAGCTCAGCCATTATTGTTGTTAACTTTCAAAATATATTTTTAAAATGAAAAACGTTTTAAAAATGTCTGTAATAATAAATAATAACATTTGTTGATCAAATTATTAATTCCTTAAGTAACGCGTTGACTATTATTCTCTCTCTATTAGTGCCTCTCTCGAGTGCCTAGAGTGGAGCGAAAAGAATATTGTTAATGTACTGCTCTAAAAATAAAAAGATATTCATTACAACGGTTCCCGAAATCTACCCACTCTAGCTGTTTGTTTTCATGAGCTGGATTTTTTTAAACACCTCTAAAAATATTGGTTTCCTAAAGTATCACGCTCGATTTTCTATTTGTGCTTGGAAGTAAAGGGTGTCCCAACAAGAACGCAAGATTTAAATTTGGCGCCATTCGAAGTGTCATTGCTTGACATTTGAACAATTGTTATTGTGCCTAGAATTGAAGAAATGAATGTGGAGGGCATGTGGTTTCAACAAGATGGCGCCACATGTCATACAGCCAGAGAAACAATTGAATTGCTGCATCAGTCATTTCCCGGTCGTGTTATTTCGCATTTTGGAGACCAGAATTGGCCGCCTAGATCGTGCGATTCAACACCATTCGACTTTTTCTTTGGAGTTTTTTGAAGTCGATGGTTCAAGCGAATAAGCCAACGACGACTCAAGTCTTAGAAGAGGAAATTGGACGCTGCACTAATGAAATACCGCAGCATTTATGCAAAACGGCCATTAAAAGATCGCGTGTGTGCCAGCAAAGCCGCGGCGGCCATCTGCCCGATGTGTTGTTCCATACATAACCTCATTCTGTCTACTCTACGGTATAGTAAAGTTTCCCGATTTTCTTTAAATATCTGTGTTTTATTTAAAATTTAAATCTTGCGTTCTTGTTGGGACACCCTTCATAATAATATATATATGTAATTCTCCGACTATCAACAATTCTTTAAAAAATATATCGCTAAACACTGGAACGACTCGTGGCAAAATAATAATCGAACCAAATTATATGGAGTTTAGAAAAATATTTCACATAAATTTTTGACACCCTTTTTAGTAAAACCGATTTGGTAAAGTTAACTAGATAAAAATTGGACATTGCTTATACTCCTACAAACATATCATTGACAGAACACAAACACCACTTTGTGACTGCGGCCAAACATTTTTAATGAATGCAGATTATTGTCGGAAATTCGAACTAAGTATAAAATTAACATTATTGAAGTACTAGTAAAAGACCATGAATTTAAAAATGTTAAAAAATTCTTAATAGAAATAAACTTTGGTACTTCAATTTGAAGATTTTTGTTCGAATTTTTAATATTTCTTTCATAATATTTTTTAAAAAATTTTACATATCTCGTATGTTTTATCGTACACTCGAGGATTGAAGATGTTTTTTTCGATTCTGTTGAATTAGTATATTTATATAGAATAAAATTGACTCGTTAGCAGCTGAAGGATAAATCAATTATTATTACAAATATATGCAAAGGTAAATATAGTTGATGTTCACATAGCCATAAACTTGCCAAATAAAATAATAAATGCATATAAAAGTCTAATAAAAGTTAAAAAATAATTACAAAAATTGTTTCCCCGTAATGAGGATATTCATTGAGGAAATCATAAAATCCAGAATTTAGATATTAAACATAGCATTTTTTTTATTTGTTTTTTTTTTTTTTTTTTTGCATATTCTGCATTATACGTTTAGTGTCGTTCACAAAAACGAAACATTAAACAATGTGCAAGTGCAAATTTTCCTTCCAAAAAAAATTGTGTTGTTATAAATTTACACGTGTTTAATATTTTATATACTTCATTTTATTTACTATAATTTAAATCACTTACACATTTATATGAACTAATGCTTAATTTGCCCCATTAAGAATCGGTGACGTCAAAGAAAGGGCTCAGCTGCTAAAGAATAACTTACATTTTAGTGTCAATAACAGTAAAAATGCCTTTCGAACGGTATTATAAAATTAAATATAATTTGAGAAACATGCGAAATATTTAAATTTTCATTAAAAATACCACTAAAATATGCACAAAATTTTATTAACTCAAGCGTAAAAATCAATTTCAAAAGTATTTTCCTGCATAACCTGGCCAAATTCTACTCTATTTGGGCACGCATTGAACCACAAGTACACTGTTGAGTATGTTAGTTAAAAAATCCGAATTTTAGCAGTGTTTCAAAAATGAACCAGCTCGCGAAAACAGAAAGCCAGATACGAGATTTTCGGGAAATCGCTCATACCAAAAGTTAATTGTAGAATAGAAAATCATAAAAAATCATATTGTCCGCCCAGACGAAGGGGCCCCAGAAGCGCACCTTGTGCGCCTACCTGTAGCACATCCATACGCGTATAAAACATGAGTTGTTCATGGTAATCCTCTCAGAAATGATGCACTATTGTAACTCTAAATTCTTGCAAATGCAACGAACAACATCGATAAATGTTGTGCAGCAGCAATTCAAATTTCACGAGAAAACAAAATTTCACTCATAAAACAAAAGCGGTTGGGAATCTTTTGATCTCACCCCAGCTTCTCCAAAATAATGAAAAATATATTTCGGGACATAACTGGAACTGAAAGAAAAAAGAAACAAGTATGTCGTATGCAATGAGGAAGGAGCACAAGCCATCAACAGCATCATGTGGGAGGTAATGACTGATGATGGTGATGTTCACATTGATGGTGATTGAAGGAACACTTCAGTTTAATTTGTAACATCTGTGCAGTTGCTGTTGGGGAATATGTGAGTTGAGAAAATCACATAATTACGCGGACAAAAACTAAACAAGATCAGAAGCGTTGCATTTGGTGAATTGTGATATCATTCACAAGAAATTCGGCACGAACCGCATCTCTAAGGGACTTGGCATGTCTTTGATTTCATGTTATTTTTAACACTCTTCGTTTATGGCTATAAATTTTAAAATACGAGTATACTACTGCATTCGCACATATCCGAATTTTTCTATTTCAATTCCAAAGTGTAACGAACGTTCACGCGTACATAACTCCACTTGAAATTAAATCAATAATTTTTCAGCGAACAGGAAAATTTTGTGCGGCTATGCCAATTGTGCTGTTTTCCAACACTGAAATGGAAAGAGAATACACATTTTTCGTCACAATGCGTTGTAAAAAAAACGCAACATTTTATTATAATATTATTGAACATTTGTTTTTCTCCATTACCCCTTTTGGGAGGATATGGCTTCCACAAAGAATCGCGGTTTGCTGCTGTTGTTTTCGCATCTTCCCATGTAAGATTGAACTTTCCTGGTTCTTGGATTATCGTGCGTCTTCAGGTGTTGTTTGACCTCGAGATTCCACTCTAGCGCCATCGTTGTGATGCTATCCAGATTCCTTCTGGTAGTATGGCTCATCCAACTCTATTTTCTATATTTAATTTGTGTCAGTATAGGTTTATCGTTGCTTAGGTTCCAGAGATTCGTCTTGCTGATGTTATTAGGCCAGAATATCCTGCATATGATTCTGAGGCACTTTTTGATGAATACCCGTAGCATATGCGTAAAGGTGTTCGATACTAGCCAGGTTTCACTTACGTACAACATGCGTGGAATATTGAATATTGAATTAGCTTGGTCCGTCAGCGTTGGAAACTAATACAAAAAAAATTACCAATGCCGCTAAATGTCTTTCCTTGTGAAAAGAGCAGCAAAAACATTCATTTTTCCGATTTCACAAACAAGTTAACAACGCCCGAAGAAATAATGTTTCGCGAATTTTCCCTCGTCTTTAAGCTTATTTACGCATGCAAAAAATACAAGTGGCGTTGCCAACTTTTTCGTGTTGCTTTCTAACGGAAGAACATCTACGTCATAATATGTTTAATATTCTATTTATAGAGTTGTGAAAATGTGTTTTTTTTTAAATAGTGTCATTATTGAAATAAAACGCCAAAAACACGTGAAATCAGTTGTATATTGTATTGCATATTTCCAGGCGAAAAAAACATATTGCATAATACAGTGGCAAAATTTAGCTTCAAATCTCCCGCGCCATTTTTTATATGGAGTTTCACCGCGACAAGTAACAACGTGAAGAAGTGTCTCATTCACGCAATTTATATTCTTAATAAACAGTAAACGAAAAATATTAAATTTAGTTCACTAAATGAATGGATTTAGGAAAACAAATCTGTAAAAATGTTTAGATTATTTGAGACGTATTCTAAATATTGCAATTGCTTAAAATATGGTCTGCATATACACACATATATATATATATATATGTATATATATATGTATATATATATATATATATATGTGTATATATATATATATATATATATATATATA
>JAHXMU010000066.1:1510789-1542724 GCA_019455685.1 Philornis downsi
AAATTCCAATTAAAGTTATAATTCCGTATTTTAGACGAAAAACATATATATTGAAAAATTCTAATAAGTTGAGTAGACCGTCATATTGAAAATCATATTTTTCTGCTATTAAGATACACAAACTTTTGTTATTGAATTATAGAGAATATACATTGTAATATTGTAATTCAATCAAATCGGCCTTAAGGCTTAAAATTACAATCCTAAATAAATAAATTAAATTAAATTAAATATATATCGTATTAAATATTTGTCAATTTCCGCAAATTTCTAATACTGTGATTTCTGCCGTACATATGGATAAACGGGATGACGCACTACCACGTAAATCTTTTTGAAGATTATTTTTCCAATTTAAAATTCAAACCTAAACAAATAATTCACAATAATCCACACCCACTCCTTTAAAGCAGATGACAGACGAATAAAACACCCTAATAAATTCATCTCCATTTGTGGATAATTTGATTTAATTTTTATAATTAATTTTTATAATTTTTATAATTAATTATATTTTGGATAATTTGAGTTCATTGTCATGCTAGGCGGGTTCTTTTCAGTAAATATTTTGGGACATGCTTGCCGATATGTGCACTTGTCTGAACATTACTACCGTACATTCAGAAATATGGCAGCTCTGTTTTTATTATTATCTTGACAAAAGCAAAACTTGTCAAAGTGGTTTGATAATGAACGACGGACGGATGTTCGCTCTTCAGAGAAAATAAAAGAAATTTTATATATACGTACATATATCGTCGTACGTCGGAACCGTTGTGAAAATTTTCCATACGTTTGGAATGAAGTCATTGTGTTTAGAGAAAATTTGTTTGAAATTTTAAAATGGAAACCTTAAGTGATGAGATATACTATCAGCAGAATGTGACAATGTTGGCAAACGGCCAGAGTGATAATACAAATAATAGCTCTGATTACGATTCCTCGGCTTACAGCAGCGGTGCGAATCTTTCGTCTTCCTTATCAAATTGTTCGTCAATATCTTCGCCGTCATCGTCTTCAGTAACTAAATCCCCTACACTGGAAAAAATTAATTCAGCACAGAACATGAATCGTTATGTGACAAATTTCGAAAATGATGAAACCTTGCACTTTGATGGAAACGAGTACATTCAGCTAGCAAATCAACAGTTGGGAACGCATGAGGATGTGCAAGCGCAGCAGCAACAAGTTAGTCAACAGGTGCTCCAACAATTAGGTTTTAATATATACGATGATAATTTAATTGACATCAATTGCAATAACAAACAATCGGACAATTTATCGTGCAGTACATTGTCGTCCTTAATGGACGGCTGCGATGCGTATTCGACCAAACTATTGAGCATGCCACCAAACGATTCAAACTTATACATCGATGACGACTTTATATTACATTATTTGAATCCCCCGACAGACAAGAACAACAGTGCATCCATTTCACCAGATACATCGTCATACTATTCACCTGCATCCACACTTACCAACATAACTTCACCAACATCCCACAACATAGATTCAAACAATAACACTTCGTCATCATTACTAACAGCGCTATCATCCCCTCAAATGGACTTGAATTACCTGCAACTCCGGGATTTGCCTTTGGCAACTGCAACAGTGTCTCCGTCGTTAAGCCTTAGTGGCGTTGACGGCAATGTCGTACCGTCCTATGTAGGAACCACGTTATCTGACGATGGAATTTGTTTTAAATTTGAGTACACTTTTGAAAATGAGAAATTGATACAAGTGCAACCGCCGCCGAACAATGTGATGCAAACAGAGCCCCTATCGGTGGCGACGTCATTTGATTCCACGGATGATGATTATTTGAACAAATTGAACATTTCATTGCCTTCGTCATCATCCTCATCATATGGAATGACATCTTCCGCTATGCAGCAGTCTCAGGCAGCGAATGTGTCATTAAACGAAAGGTAGCGTAGCTAATTGTTGTTTTAATCCTCTGGAAGCTTGCTTATACATAAGCTATTCGTTTATATAAGTGCTTGACCTACGTTAAAGTAAAGGCTTACGCAGCTGCATGGCTACTTCAAAACGCAATTCACAAATGCACTATAGTCCTGCCAATATCTAAATACATATATATATACATATATATACATATACATACATAAATATAGAAAGGCTTTAAAAAAATTTCAGTTTCTTCCCAAAATAATTCTTTTGAGTGCATATGTGTTCTGCATTTGGTAATGCTTTGAATTTCCGCATCACATTTTTCCAAAAAAAAATTGTTACTCTCAAATAATGGTTTAATTTTGATTCGGATGGATATTTGCAATTTAATGCAGCATAGAAGATAAAAATTATCCAAATCGGATATACCATCCACAGATAAAACCAAAATAAATGTGCACATTTCAATTTGATTTCAGCGTAGTCCCACGCAACAAATAAAAAAAATAAATCGACGTAGTTAACCACACACTCAACTTTTCTTGAAAAAGAAATTATGATTTGAAAAGTCACATATCTAAAAATAGTAAACGACTGCAAAAAAAAAAAACTGAATTGTTTTGTTAAAACGCAAGACGAAACAAGCGCAGCAGCGGCGCTGAACTGGAAGTTCGGAAAAGTCTAATCAATTTTAACGATTTGTTATGACAAAATGACAGTTGATCATTATCAAACTTCAGGTCATTATCACATTTAGGTCCGTTTAAACCAAACGAATCCAATTGTTTGTATTTTCAGTTGAATGGGCATTTCTGCTTCTTCTAGATAGTGAGCCATACATACACAATAGCATCATCTTCTATCGCCGTCATTAACTTTGACGTAGCACCCACAAACAAAACAGAAACACCAAAACATGGGTATGCAATATGTTTGTACAATGATTATAATATTTCTTTTCGCTAGTTGGGGGCGTTAACAGCCGTCGATTCTTTCTGTTTGCAGTTCGTTTGATTTCTGCAACATGTGCCATGCATTCCTTATTTATATCTTTTCTGTCTAACAATTTGGTTTCTTTTTTCATATAATTTGGCAAATATTTTCTAAATTTCAATTTAATTTGTTAGAAATTATAAAAGAAAATGTTTGTGTAGGCTGCAACAGTGGCAATCACATTGCAGCTGAAAAATATATCGTGTATGTATTTATATGTGTACATATATGTACCGTGAGGTATTATTAATGTAATGTATCATACATTCAGAAATAATGAGGATCATCAAACGCATTAGGTGGAACGAAGCAGGTACAGAAATCATTACTTTTGTTATTGAAACAACTTTTGATCATGTGCTGTCATACCAAAGGACGCCATATATTTGATTTATACATTACAGTTGGAACACGCGATGTATCGTATGTGTTTATGATGAATTTATTCTAAAGAGGACTAAGACGCTTAAGTACTGGCCATTTCCGACTATTAACAGAACCTATACCACTTTTATAAGAAGGAAATTTCCACCATCATTTGAAGTTGTTGCAGATATTAACCAAAACCGCTCAACTTATTCTGTAATAATGAATTTTCTTTCTGGTACCTCAATTCTAGTTTAATTTAAAATATATGAAAAATTGAGGTACTGCAGTGACCTATACTGGACCCAGGGAAGAAATATAATTTGTCGGCCTGCTTTAACCTAATGTTACCTCTCAGAAATTAAGTTCTGTTTTTTTGTACGCTTCGCGTAAGTATTACTTTGATTTTGTTGATAACTGGAGGCGTTTGGATCTTTTCTTAAACAATAAGTTAAATTTTCTTAGATAATAAGTTAATTTACTTCAGTTGTATAATTCTGGCTTAGAACTCCTTTAAAACATACAATGTAAACTAACTCATGCCTCAGTTATGGCATTATATAATGTTATGGGCATTGCTTCGTTCCATGCAGATTAACGATGTCTTCTTGGGTCACGATTAAGAAAAAATCAAAATTTAGATCCATTCGGATCAAGTCTTTTCAAACCTCATATGCGAATGGAATAATAGGACACGATATTTAATAAACCATAACACTCAATTAAATGATCTGTTACTGACAAAAATTTGCACGAATTAATATGTTGTTATAACTGTTGCTGCACATAATCGAACGATGCCTTGGCCTCGGAACTTGGTCACACTGTAGCTCCTTAGTAAATGATCAAATTTCAATGCAAATTTGAACAATTGACATGTACATAGTCTTCACCTGTGGATAACATTTTAGACCGAATGAAACCATGCCTTCTAGAGCCTCCTATGTATGTATTTATTTATGGTTTCCTAGGTATAATCACCCTACATCTGATTTTGACCAAATTTTGCACGACATGATCTTCCCTTAAGTGCCAAGTTTGGCAAGAATCGGAACATGCCTTGACGCACCAATCACTCTTTCAGATGGTCCTTTGGGTCAGAGTTTGAAGTCACTACAAAATTGTCTGTGGTGTTGGCACGGCTATTTACGATCAATGGCAGCGACTGGAAGAAGCAAGTATTTGCCCTGGAATGTTATTGCATTTGATTCATATTCACTTACTGCTTTATAATTTTAACGCAATTGAAGTGGATTGCACGTTATTGAATAATGCAGTCAGATTTAAACAATAATTTGGTTAATATTTTATATTAAACATTTGGAAGTTTTCGCTGTGAGATCTTCCTTAATCAGAAAAATATTTCTAACTTTTTAATTTCGATAATTAAAAAGTTGTTTAGCTCAAAATAAACCAATTCATAGAAAAACTCAAACGGAATTCCGTTTTTACCTGCAACCTACTCTTGCAGCATAAGTATAATATCCGGAAATTGCAAAAAACGCCAAAAATCGGCTGTGCGATTTGATTGATCTGTAATTCACCAAATATTAACATTTCCGCCCTAAGCAATAATCAAAAATTGCATTTACCTAAGAAAAACATTGTGTTAGCCTGAAATGTCAAATATTTCGTTTAAAGTCTAGTACGCTAATCAAATTTTCATTTCTTATGAAGAACGCATTCATGGTGCTATCAAAAACTTCATCAGTTGAAAATGTCAACAACGAAAATTTTGTGCAAACGGAATTGAGTTTGCCGAATTTGCCTGCATTTAGTATAAGAAAATAAGTTCTGCCTGAAATGAATACGAATATATCGTGTCTGCCGAAAAAGAGTAGAATGTAATCAATCATAAATGAACAAATAATTTTTTATGAAATCTCCACAGATATTTGATACGCTTTTAAAAGTGTTTACATATTTAAAAGACTGAATCGTTCCTCTCTTTACATACCTTATTTATTATTTCACGAGGGCTACACTATATATTAACTGAAAAAATAGCCTGTCGACTATAACACCATATTATATAAACTGATTTTAAACAAACTTCACACTACTAAATATATTTCTCATCCTCGCTGGAATGTGATATTTTGGGAGAATCAGTCGTCGAAATCTAATAAACATAGTAGCATAAGAAAACATCTACATATGTGTTCGTAGCTTTGAGTTTGGATGATGAATTTGTCAAATTACTTTATATATTTTAATAACAATTGAAATTAAAAAAAATCTATGTCCTGTGTACTCGTACATAAGTCTCTATTATACGTAAAGTCGTAGTTTTATAATTTGCGAGAATAACGCAAATTCAAAAATTAGAAATACGAAGCCTTGGCAAAATTTAATCAAACTAATGTTTTTTTCCAAAGAATCAAAAATTGATTTTAGACATATTTTTATTTACTTTTTTTTATATTTATGACAAAAGTTTTTTACTTTGTTTTAAATTTTTTTATTTTAAAAACAATCGAACAAACACCCAACAACGTTAAAAAAAAGTTCACTTTTTTGTTTCTGGTTCTTCAAAATTTTGTAATTTTCGGTTCCTTCTAACAAAATGTTCATTTTGCACATCTAGGAAACCTTTTTGAAAACTATTCGTCCTTGTTTTTTGAGCGTTTGAAAACATTTTTTTCCTAAGTCTGGGGGAAAATTTTCCGATTCGTTTTTCTTTGTTTGAAATAAAAATAATTAAATTTTTTAATACTTAAATTCCTTTTCCTTTTTTTATTACGTTTCTTTTTTGAAATTAAATTAAAAAAACATTTAATTATCTGATTAAATTAATGCTAAAATGATTTGAATGAATAATCTCTCGATGTGTGGTGCATTTTGTAATCCATATAAGGGCAAGTGCAGTGGTTCTGTTTACCAGGAGGTACAAGATTCCACCTGTGGATCCTATCTCCCTGGGAGGTACTGAAATTCCTTTCGCGGACTGTGCAAAATACCTTGGTGTATTATTGGACAAAAAGCTGAAGTGGCGCTATATGCGTGCAAGAAGGCAATAGGGGAACAATGAGGATTAAGGTCCCGCATTGTTCACTGGTTGTATACTGCAGTAGTAAGACCCATAATGTTGCACGGAGTTATTGTCTGGTGGAGGGCTCTTGAGAAGTTCACATAATGTAAGATACTGGACAAGGTCCAAAGGATGGCTAATCTGTGCATCACAGGTGCTCTCCGCACCACTTCATCCGATGCACTAAATGTAATTTTGCATTTACTACCTCTGGACATAATCAGTATGCAGACTGCCGCAGCTGCGGCAGTAAGACAGCTGTTACAGTGGTTATGGTCACAGTGTGATCCTTATCATGGTGCCTGACATAACATGCACCATAGAAAGTGACAGAATGGCTGAGGTATAACGTCCTCACCACGGACTCCAGCCGAGTTGGAGTCCGTGGGCATGTCTCTACCCACTTACAAGCTCCTACTGCGAGATATATCATATTTATCAGCAAATGGTAGGTGGGCGTCTTTCCGAGGTTGTAACCAATCCAGACAGATATGTCCTCGCCTAGATCTGAAGCGTTCACACAAACTGCTGTCGCTGTCAAGACTCGACGTCTCATTACTTGTATACGTCATGGCGGGACACTGTCTGATTGTAAGACATGCAATGAGACTGAAGGTTACGACTAGTGACTTCTGCAGGAACTGCAGGGATGAAGAGGAGGGGGGAGGAGTCCATAGAACAATTGCCATTCTCTGCAATTGATCCCCAGGCGGGGATTAACTCTGGGCTCTTATTTCTTTAGGGACCTAAGAGGTCTGGATGGTATAGATATTGTCCGACTTAAGAGCTTCTTGAGGCGCTGAAGATGATTTAATAGGGGAAACTAGGGACATCCATATCTCTAATTTCCCTGGTATCACGATGGACTATAGGGTCTAAGTGGGTCTGTTTATTCAGATTGCCACACTGATATAACATATGACATATTAAACAACTTATTGATATTAGAGGGAGAACTTTAGAATTCCGTAACGTTAGTTCTGATGTATCATAAACCTCGGTTATTTGTACTTTAGCAAAAAAAAATTGCGGATATTGCTTAAGCTCCTGGCAGATGTACGGAGTATGTTTTGTCTTTCAATGACCAATTTTATTTTGCTCTATTAATAACAATTATTTTCGAGACTTAAAACTTGTCGTCGATACTTTTTTTTGCGGCAGTTTTAGCTGTAAATTTCTGCAGAGATTAATATAGGAACCATATGCTCACAGCAGTTACTGCAGCTGATAAGCACAGAGATGTTAATCATGGACCACATGTTTCTCCCTTTGCTGAGTAAATTACGTGAGAAAGAAGGACAAGGCCGGAACATGTGATTGGACAGAATGTGTGAGTGACGCTTAGAAAGTCGGATATATGGTAGGTGACTCAACACATCGTGTAGTAGATTACGCCTGTGTTAAGACCAATGCCCAAACACACGATAGGTGAAGCAACAGTTACCGTGGGAGTGTTGACGTATGTCCATATTTAGGTCCATGAAGATTTCTCCAACACTTTTTTTTGTCATACTCTTTTTTTGTGACAATGTTGTTTTCATTCCATTTATTGAACAGTCTTGTAATTTAAAGCCTTTTGGCCAATATTAAGCAAATTACAAAATGCATAAAATAAATACTACTAGAATTAAAAAACTAAAACAAAATATAACAAATTATAACTTAACTTATAACGCTCAAATTAAAGTCCACTAAAAATAGGCGAAATGGAGGGAAATAAAAATAATGAGAAAAAATTAAATATTGAATGATGTGGATCAGCCCAAATTGCAAAGTTTTTTTTTTTTTTTTTTTAATTAAGTTAACAATTTTACAGTTCCAAACTGTTAAGTAAATCATAATATACGTAAATTAAAATAAATACTACTCCAAAGTAAATGTAAAAATGTATTTAAAATAAAAACTGGTCACATAAGATCATACATTTAATATCAACCAATAATAATTAAGAAATATCACTCGTAAATGCAAGCATTAAGATGCAAAAGAATATTCACCTATGTTGACTGCATGTGACAGATAAGTCTATGACGAAATATTGCGAATGATGCATTTAAGTTTCTGAGCTCATTTTGGCAATGCATTATAACTGCGAGCTACTCTTACATAAAAATATCGTGCTGTAAGATGGCAAAGGTTGGGTATAAAAATTGCCTTCTACAACGGAATAACAAAATTTAAAAGTTTCATATTGGAAACGCGAACATTGCTTAGAATACATTTTGTAAAAACATAACAATAATCGTACATCGGTAAATGCAGGAAATGAACATCCCAGAAATTTAATCACAAAACGTCTCTTGAGGAAAAAGATGCAGCGAACAGTTTTGTTCAAAGATAATTGAAGGAGTTTCATATATTTTTGACTAGTAGCAGAGTATATCTCTAAGCAGTACATAATATTTGGCATAACTAGGGCATGAACCAGTTGCTTTTTCACATACAGCGGGAATGACAAATTACAAACAACGCGATTAATGTGTTTCTCAAAGCGCAGCTTATCATCTAATAAAACTCCCAAACATTTCATGTTATGCACAAACTGTAAATTACAATCATTATAAACTACTCGCAAATCCCCTTTGGTTCGGTTCCAATAAAGCATAGCTTTGGACTTAGAAGAAATGACACAGTCTGTTCTCCGACATCCAATCACGTAACCTATCAGGCACGGTATTCTAATTCTAAATCACAAAAAAATTGTAAAAGTATATATTCGTACTTTACTGATTTTTAAAAATTGTTTTTTCCTTACGCAATATTTATGTGAAAGACTATATATAGCTGGATCAGAATACATGTGTAGAATTTGGATTTACCCAAAATAGTAACTATGTTTATTTTGTTCATTTCTCTTCAATTTCCCCTAAAACTCTTTAAATTTCCTGCCACATTTTTTACTGAAATCAAGGATATGCTGGATGAAAACATCAGAAAGTTCTCAGCAAAAATTAGAAAATACTCACTCATTTCCTCAATTTATTGGGATAAAAAAACGCCTCCCAAACTTTTGAAGTAGATTCCAAAAATCATGACTTATTTCCTATTGAGGTAACGAACGATGTACGTTCTGTAATTCTCCTTTGAATTTATTTGAAGAAATTGTTCGTACAATTCGCAAACATACTGATAACCTGGTCGAATTAGTAGCATTTTATGTTTATTTTTACATCTCTTTCAAAATTTTCCACCTTAGTGAAACGTTTCAAATGGCTTGGTGGTAAATTGTGAATTCGTGCTACATTTACTATAAAAGCACGACCCGTGAGTGTGGTTATTTTAGGAATAAGAAGCTGCTTATTATGGGTGGAATGTGAAAAATTAAACGAACTAAAATGAAATTGAGGACTACAGTCGAACAGCTTTGAAACGTTAAGCATACAGAGAATACAAATATCTCATAACTCTATTAAACGCCATCTGAATTTTGGTTATATTTTGTTTATTAGTGTCACTATATAGCTCTAAACAATATAGAATATTAAGCATGAACCAATTTTTCCTTAATCGATCTAGACAACACTAAATCAGTGTTATAAAAACATCGAAGTGAATAATTTAAACGCCGGACTACACTATCCACATAATAGTTAAAGCTTAGTTTGTTATCTAAAACTACTTCTGAACAATGTACACTGTGGACCACTTCAATACGTGTGTTAAGCTTGACATGATTAGAAAAAGCATAGCTTTTCTTCTTGGAATGTTGATTGAGAGTTTATTTTTCCGTTATCCATGAGCAGATCATATATTGATTTTTGCATCCAAAATCTGATTTGGTTTTTGAATTATTGTTAATCGAATTGTGGTTTGAAATTTTGTAAGTTAAACATATTTTGTTTGATTTTAAATGCGACATTTTACCCCTTTCATAGAACACAGGCAAGGAGCCAATATTTTGCACATTCTCTATTTATTTCTTGTCATATAATAGCTGAATCCTTATTCAATAAGTATGTGCATACATTTTTAAACAGCATATTAATAACTTTTTTTGTAGAGGACACCTTAATCGTGAACTTCAATGTTGTATCATTTTTGTAGTATTTGAGGGCGACTTTTTAAGAAACAACAGGAAATCCTGTCAAACGGGTAATGAACACAAAAGTTGTTTAGACGGTTTAAGAAAACTATTATTTGAAAATATATTTTTTGTATTGTTTTGAAACTATACTGAAATTCGGAGAAATATGTTTTATTGATTCCTATTAAGAAAATATCACAGATTTTAATTATTATGTTGTTGTAGTAATTGTAGCAATTACCAAGTTTAGTTGCGCAAACTAACTACATATAACGCAATGACAGCCGCTGTGGTAGCGACATCGTCCAATAGATATTTTCAATGATAACATCGATATTAGTACGAATCTGCGCGCTTATAATCTTCATATATCTATCTTGATATTTTATATTAATAAAATTAATTAATATTTATGTATGTATTGGTTGCTGTGTGCTGTCAACTACCAAGGTCAAACAAATTGGAAAGCTAACTGTCAGTGTGCTTATTTTTCTCTTGCTCTCAGTCCAGTTAGAACTGTTATGTGTTTTTTGATTCTTTTCCACAAATGTGTATAAATCAGTTCTGAATGCGTAATATATTATTTTCCACCTCTAAATTGTGAATCTCTTTAGACACAACCAAAATAATCTCAATCCATTGTATTATTTTAATATTGGCATAATAATCTGCTTCATAGTAATTTGCTGAATAGATTTATATATATTTTGTTAATGCTTATGCTGCTATATCGAAAACCAACTTTGCATATACATATATTTATGAAATATATGTACACGTGGAAGCTAAACAATGTTTTTCTTTTCTATTTCCCTGTTTTTGTTTTTCTTTACTAAACTCAAAACAAAAAACTTAACATACAATGAATGAAAGCATATTAATGTCGTTATTGAAGTGAATATACATATAATATATTTATATATTAATATATATGTAATCCGTTGCCAAATAACGATTTGCTTACGTTGTCGCATCATTTTGCAATCTGTTGAAAAGCAAACACACATATGTCTTTACAATTTTATACACCAACTATAGATTAATGAAATCATAAATTTATAGTTGTTACATGGAAGTAAACAATGATCCAGACGAAATTTCATTATGCATACGACCCGGTGCTTTACACAAACAGAAAGGAGAGTCAACTTATGCAACAGTTTCTTTCGAGGTACTCTACTATATGTTTCCACCCTATATGACTACTACCACTGCCACGCAATAATTGCTGTATAATAAAAGAAGTGAAACTACTGGACAATGATGTAGTTCGAGGTTAATGGATCGTAATTTTGTTTAAATGATGGTCACATTACTGTGTGCTTTCTTATTGCATTTATGCAGGCTTTGGAAGGCATAACTTTTTAGAATATTTTACAAATTTATATCTTTCGATCCACGGCTTCAGATGGGAAAATATGTTCTAGAATAAAAGGTAAAAAAATATTTATCTTAAATTTCCCCCAAGCTGATTCTTTTTGATGTCGCGTAAATTAAATTGTCAAAATGAATTTAAAATTTGTATTTCCTATTTGAATTTAATAGTTTGTATCTGTATTAGATTAGCAAGTAGAATTCACTTTTTTAACTTTATTAAAACTTTATTTTAAGTGCAATAAGCATTTACAAAATGAAGCTAAATTAAAATGACAACATTTGAGTTTGTGCGGCGCGGCCCTTGTGAAGATTTTCGCTCTGGTGAGTAAAGCTTTTCATTCGTTTTTGAAAAGTATTTTCTCTTAGGGTACGACAATCTCTGGGGGGAAAAAACTGTAGCTAAGGACACTGAAGATGGTATTGGAAATAGTCCGATGTCCAAAAATCATTTCAAAACTATTGAACAGTTATAGCATGCGACCGAAACCGGGACATACAGGTGTACGTAGTGCTTCGCAGAACAGATTCTTGTCCAGTAGTCAAATAATTTGATAATGATGCCACTTAACACACGTTTTTTTGCTTTATAGTGCAAAATATCAAATAAAAACCAGCAGCGTAACCAAATGCAAAGTGAAAAAATGACAAAATATATTTGGTCATTAACAAACAACCTAATATTTTTTTCAAATTGGTAATGCTATGACCGCAGTGATGGAAGGTATCTAACCCTTTAGAACGTTCAAATATTTGTAAAGAGCAAGAGCAAAATTTGTTTTCGTGGCTTCTTCCATTGTAATATAAATTTCATTTTGCTTTTCTTGCCGTTTAGTTGCTTGATCTATTTGTTTTCTCGAAATGTAACAGCACGTACTTCATGGAACTTTCTTTGTATTTTCATGTTTTTAAATTAATTTTTCTAATCATTTTCTGTTTCAACTTTCGTTTCTGATAATGTGTATCTACTATTGTATTCTAAATCTACAGAGTTCAGATGAGTCATTGTCTCGCTACAAGTGCAACTACGAAAATTGCAATCGCAGCTATAGTACAATCGGTAATCTGAGGACACATTTAAAGACACATAAGGGTAACCGAATGATCTCATTTCGTTCATTGTGGCTATAGATATTAACTATATATTTTTTAGGTGAATACCGGTTCAAGTGTCCTGAGGAATTGTGTGGTAAAGCCTTCTTGACTTCATACAGTCTTAAAATACATATCAGAGTGCACACCAAAGTCAAACCATACGAATGTGATGTAACTGGATGTGAAAAGGCTTTTAATACTCGTTACAGGTTAGTAATACTAATTACTGAATAATGAAAATGCGGCTTGTTAAAGCATTTTTTGTCGAATCGAAACAGGAAAAATCCTATTTTTCTATTTGATCAAACAAATCAAAAAATGTACAAGAGGCTTTGTCATTTGTAATTTAGATTCACGTGGTGTATTTATTTATTCATCCTATTTTTTCAGACTTCATGCTCATTTGCGTTTACATAATGGGCAGACATTCAATTGTGATCAGTGCCAAAAATGTTTTACCACATTGAGTGATTTAAAGAAGCATATGCGTACTCATACACAGGAGAGACCCTACAAGTGCCCGGAAGACACGTGTGGGAAAGCATTTACCGCTTCACATCATTTAAAAACTCACATACGCACGCATACAGGTGAACGGCCATATCCGTGTGAGGAGACAAGTTGCCAAAAATCCTTTAGTACCTCGCACAGCTTGAAGTCACACAAAAAAACCCATCAGAAGCAAATGCAAAATCGATCTACAGACAGAAAATCTAAAAATAAAAACAAAAGATGTGACAACTTCATTGAAAATATGAAAAATGTAAAACAGGAATGCTCTCCCGATGAAACCAATTCTACTTGCAACAGCAGTGAGTTTGAAGGGAGCGAGCACCTCATGTCTAGCCAAGAGGGCACATCAGTGCCCACATTTGTCAAGTCCGAAGCCGTCGAATGTGATATAAAAGACTTGTATTCGTTGCAAGTTCCAGAAATCAAGAAACCCAATCCGATGGCTTTAGCACCAAAAATCGATAGTATGTCTTTACCGGAAACCTCACAAGCATTTCAGGTAGCTTATGCAGCTGAGGAGGAAATACCCACTCCATGGATCGATGCCGGAGTATTGGTTTCAAAACCCATATTACCTATGGCTCCGGTAACTTCAGCATGTGTAGCCATACCAACCGAAGTGCCCAGCTACGTCAATTTACAACCAAATTATTCAAATGCTATGACAGCTATGAATAATTCACACTACCCAATTCCAAATGACGTAAATGCGACGACGCTCAACGAAAGTACACAGATATCCAACGTCCTAATGGATGTGGATAATCTTTCAACCAATCACAGTATTAATAACAATAACGAGGCAGTTAATGTTTACACTCAAACACAAGCTGCAAACAACACTGTGGTGGACACCCTGCCACTTCAAGAAAATATTGAGGATCTATTAATGGGCACCGATTACAATAGCGATGCCGATATGGAAACAGAATCGTTGCTAAACGATATTCTAATGACCATTGACAATAATGCAAGTTTATTGCACGAAACGTTGCAAAAAGCCGATGAAGTTCCCACAGATGGCTCGGCATTGATCGAAGTAGATTTACGAAACAACAAGCCAACTTTGAAACAAATAACGGCAGATGCTGGAATTTGCAATTGCACTACTTGCAAATGTGACCAAAGTAAAAATTGTCAGGGTGGGTGTTCGTCCAACAAACCATGCGGTAAGAAAGCTGTCAATCCACTTTCGAAAGCGACATCAACGAAAGGAGGATGCTGTAGTTCTAAGAAGAACAACCGAACACTGAGTAAACGAGAATCAGAAATGAACCAAAACATAGAAGATGTAGCAATGCTGTTGCAAAATCTAGCCTCAATGGGAAGTAGTAAAGGTGGATGTTGCGGTGGTAATGCGACGAAATCAAACGTCTCACCCAGACCAAGTAATGCCTCACAATGTTGTTCAGAAAATAATCCTTTGGATTTGACCTCTTCATCGACTTGTGATTGCTCAAAACCAAATAACAATATTATAACTCCTACAATATCGTCTACTTGTTGTTCTACTGATCGTAAGGCTATGCCCCCACCGTCGGCACCAACGCCGAAGGCTTTGAAGAATGGAAACTGTACATGCAAGAGTCCTTCGGAGGGTGTAGCCAATGGATGCTGTGTCGTTATTTGCATAAAAACGCTACAAGCTTTGCGTAAAGTCTTGACAAGGAAAAACCTAAATCTTGTCCTTTGCCCGCAAGACCAAACAACACTAAATAATTAATCAGTCAACCATGTTCTATTGCTTCCCTTTGACTATTACAATACTGGTATCGTTTGTATCGATATCATGGAATATCGCTGATCGTAGATAGCTTAGCAGTTTGCAATTTTTAAGTTGTCAAATATATAAATTGTTTTTTGCTTTAATTCGATTTTTTTGTAGGTTCCATAGTTACCAACTTTATACCAAATATTTTACATTTACATGTGTACATATATGCTTATTAATATGTTATTTGCCATTTTGTGGTTTATATTCGTACATACATGCATATGTAAGTATGTTTTGTTTATTGTATTAAACAGCAATGTGCCTTATATGTTTTTTCTAATACAAAATTATTTGTAATATACTTAGATAAAATACCGTCTTTTTATTAAATTTACTTTGGTTATTCGAAGGTTGAAAACTGAATATGCATTTGATGGAGAACTTCCACCCAATTGCGGCCAACATAATCCTATAATTAATTCACGATTTATTTCTTGTTCAATTCAGAGGACAAATCTAAATCTTAAAAAGTAGAAATGCTTCAAACAATTTTGGTAGTTCCAAACACCATCTCGAATTTCTTACAAGACTGCCTTGGCGACGTATCGGTAAAACTAAATCTAAAAAATCTAAATAAAAAACCCCAATTGGCGTTTGCTTTACACGTATATTATAGCCATTACTAATATGAAAAAAATTTGAGAGCATTTGCAGTCAAACATCTGGCGAAGCTGTTCGTATCTACAGTAAAGAATTATATTGGAATGAGGCATAAAATTAAAGTGCAATACATAATTCTCATTAAGATTGGACACCGTTTATTATTTTTCTAAGCGGGAATGTCTTATTTAGTCCTCCCCAGCCGGTATAGCGTCTTCTAGGCGTCTTATAAATTTGACGCGAATTTCCGTAACATTATCGCCTTTTAATTGATCCTGAAATGGAAGTAAATTAGACGTAGTAGCATGCCTTTCGAAACAATGAAAAAACAATTGTGCACCTACTTGAACAAACCAGCATTGCACCTCCAACTGAACCATTTCAAGAGCTCCCTTAATACACCCACTGATGATGGAACTATATCTCAAATTGGTTAAATCTGGAGGCAACTCAACGAACTCTGTAAGGGGGTTCGTCTCGAATTGAAGCGAGAATTCATCGCAAGCCGGAGACCAATTCGTTATGGTGGGTTGAACATTTAAATATATTTTAAATGCCATCTGAATGCGGTCCGCAGTCTCTCGCATTTCCAAGCAACGGGTAACCGAGGTTCGGGCCAGGAAATCTTCTATCAAACGCATACCCATGTTGTAGCCAATGCGCTCTAGTTGCTTATTGACATCTTCGATATTTTCTAAATCTCTCAACATCTGTGTAACTAACGCTCCATATGTGAGTGTTAGAAATTCCGAATTCTAAAGACGAGGAGGGGAGGATTAAATATACATATATATTCGCTTTTTTGCTTTGTATTTTATATGTTATGATGTCTTAAAACTTAGACTATCTTACAGCTATTAAAAAATATTCATAGACTACTTGGATCGTCTAAGCTTTCATACGTAAAGAAGGGGGCGGGAAAATGGGAGCTTGAGAAATGCGCTTCAATAAGCGCTCCTGAATGCTACTTAATGGGTGTTATTGTTATATTAGGAGTTTGTGCACTAATGGTCTGGTGTGGTGCGATAACACGTGGGGGAGCTCGAGGTGTTGTCGCCCTTGTCTGTATGATATGCTGCAGGTGCTCTTCCTGACCCAGCCCCTGCTGCTGTTCAGACTTTTCTTGAGCAGAGTGAAAGCGGCCACCCTCACCACGAACGCGATTCATAGCATGCCGATGCCTGGACTCATGAAGGTACTTGGAACGTTCTTTTGGTATGCGTGATTCTAACTTCGCTCGGGCTTGCCTTCGTATTAGTATTCGTTTGTACTGCTTCGCATTTACGTAAAGTGGCTCTTCTTCCGATTCTCCTGCCACTCCAGATTGCGAGTCTTCCGACACGCTCGCAGTGTTGGAATCCGCGGCTACGGTGGTTGGGGTTGGGTTTGTGGTGGTGGTATTCGTTTGCAATTGCGTGGTCGGCGTGGGAGTTGCCACCCTTGCAACACTGGTCGCCGTTGCCGCGGATATCTGGTTGTTAGCCGATTGCGGTACCATGATAATCTGTTGCGCCACCGGGGCAACTCCCCCCGCGTTGCTTGGAGTAGCTTGCTGCGTTTGCGGCACGGAAGCTGTTGCTATTTGCATTAACTGGCCATTAATATTTATAAATTGTGGGTGGACGGCTTGTACCGCATTTGTTGCCGCTTCACTGGTCACAACGGATGGTTGGTAAAACAACGTTTGTCCATCTGGCAATTGCATCAATTGCATAGCTTGCGCTGCCGTCTGTTGCGGTTGCTGAAGCATAATTTGATTTGTTTGCAACGGTATCAGTTGTGGTTGGAGGCCACCTACTTGTTGGTGTTGTTGACCGATAATAATTTGTGCCCCTCCTCCAGTGGTGGCCACAACAGGCATAGGTATAACCTGAATCTGATTTGCTGCTACTGCCCCGGTGTTTGTCGACATATGTTGGTCTGCCAGTTGTTGCTGTAAGTTTGACTGTTGAGTTGAGGCGTTCGCTGAAGAATGTTCCATGTCTTCCAGACGTATGCGTTTATCGAATCACCGCCTTATTTGGTGAGCTACTGTAAAATCGTATTGATACTCTTGTTTAGTGAGGGTGGCCACTCTAATGTCACTACAACTTATGGTAATGCCAAACACTTTTTTTGTCCTCAGACGAATCATTTATGGAACTCGTAGCAACTTACCACTTTCTTGGGGTCTGATCTAGGAGCTTGACGAGACATTTTCTATGTTTAACACTTTCGAGTCGGACCTGTTATTTTAATGAAAAAATAAAATTCACTGCAACACTAAGCACACCCTTTAAACGCCGTCAACAATGGCAAACAGAAAGTACAGTGTGTTCAGTGAAATCTTCGGAGCGTAGCCAATGACGTTTTCCAAAATTAGATTGACCTAAATAGGCACTGAAGGCGTTAAGTACATGATGAAGACGTTAAGTATATCTGTCAGATCAATTGGTTAATGTGCGCACGGTTCATATGTACGGAATTTCAGTGAAAAACATTATTCAATCCCGAACTAATTCTTAGAGGTTCAGGTAAGAATATGTGATTTTTCGTGAGAAGCATCGCAAATAACTCATGTGGAGATAAGAGGATCCTTTAACATCCTAAATTTAAACTAGGCTTTAGCCAGTGTCGTCAACTTAAAGCTGCAAAAAATTTAAAATAATGAAGCAAAAAATTCGATTTGCTTGAATTGCACCACATTTGAAGAAAGCATTGATGTATAAAAGTAGTTTCAGCAATCGTTTTTACGATTATTATTAAATGATTGAAGGTGACAATATTTTTGCCGCCAACCTTACATCTCTTTCTCCCAAGCAATGATATGATATTTTTAATGCCCCAACAATGGCAACTTTGCAAAAGAATTACTCATTTCAGGTCAATTTAAATACATTTTTCAGCACGCAGAGCTTCTTCTTCCATATCAATGGAAAATACTCGTTGTTCTTTCCATTACACGTTTTTTCCAAAAATCCCTCAACAAGCAATTTATGTCACGGCCTGGCAAAACTGATCCCAGCACCAATCTATTGTGGACGGGCATTCGAAAAAGAAGAAGAATTAGTAGTTGCTCTGTCATCCCGAGATTTTTACAAAGCGAGTACGTTTTATCCACAGTTGGTTTGATTTCTCAATAATTAAATATATACTGTTTATATAAAATGTCTGTGCGAGTCATTAATGATGAAGCTCACTTCCAAACGGAGCTGTCTGCCGCAGGAATACGCCTGGTTGTCGTTGACTTTACTGCTACATGGTATGATTCGAGAGCAGCACAATGCTCCAGAGGATTCAGTTCCTATACTAAGTGATATTTGTTTTTATCCAGGTGTGGGCCTTGCCAGCGAATCGCTCCGCATTTCGATATGCTACCTAATAAATACCCTAAAGCAATATTTCTCAAAGTTGATGTAGATAAATGTCAAGACACTGCGGCTAGTCAGGGAGTCTCCGCAATGCCCACGTTTATTTTTTACAGGAATCGTGTAAGTAGTGTTTGGATAAAATTCGTCCATTGAAGTTTGGAGCTTTCAAAACTTTCGACACCGGTTACAGACCAAAATCGACCGCATACAAGGAGCCGATGTAAATGCACTAGAGGCGAAAATTCAAGAACATATTGGTACAAGCGGTGGTGATGATGCTGGCGAAGACTACGGCCAAGGACTGGTAAAATATTGGACATCAGGGAAAAAGTACATTTTTTATTTCTATTCCCAATTTGTACATACAGATGGAAATCAATAGCTTTATTTCAAAGCAAGAATGTGAGTGCTTAAACGAATCGGATGATCACCCCATGTCTCATTGCCTAACGTCCAACGGGGGATTTTTGCAATCCGATTGTGATGAGCAACTGATATTGTCGATAACATTCAATCAATTGGTGAAAATACATTCGCTAAAATTCAAAGCGCCACCCCAAATGGGACCCAAGGAAATTAAAATATTCATCAATCAACCAAGAACAATCGACTTCGACCAGGCCGAATCTATGACCAGTGTGCAGGATTTGACGTAAGTTGAGCAGATGTAAAAGATTTCAAAGAATATGAGTTACTTTTGTACAAAAATTGTATTCTAGTTTGGACCCTAAAGATCTGGAAAAGGCGAACCCTGTAAATTTGCGCTATGTGAAATTCCAAAATGTACAGAATATACAAATGTTTGTCAGGAACAATCAATCGGGCGGCGAAGTCACGCAACTGGATTATCTAGGCTTCATCGGCTCTCCAATCATGACTACCAAAATGAACGATTTTAAACGTGTGGCAGGCAAAAAGGGAGAGAGCCATTAGAATCGCTTTTTACTCCCATTCCTTCTAATTTTCGTACATAAATTATAAAAACATGCATCTAAATAAACACAAACAGAATTACGATTGGAATTTGTTTGAAACCTACAGGTACTTTATAATACAATATAATCCATATAATCAAATCGCTATAAATTGCTAGTAGTCCGCGCCAAATCCTCCATCAGCATTTTCCATGCCTTTTCCGCTTGTTTCAAAGTGAATTCAGAATCCCACTGCGAGCTGAATACCACATGAGATCTAGCTACAATCTCGCAGTTTGGCAGTTGACTGTCTAATCTGCGCTTGGCTTCTGCTTCCGTTAAGCCATTGCGCTCCACAACGCGACGAACTGCTTCCTCCGGAGGTATAATCATTGACCATACCTCATGGACCTCTTTATCCCAACCGGCTTTGAGCAAAACAGCAGCTTCCAGAATCACTACTTTGGGGCAATCCTTTTGTTCAACGTGGGCTTGAATTCTCCTTTTAACTTCAACCATAAGTTCAGGCCACACAATATCGTTGAGTTTCTCCAACCTACTGGGATCTCCAAAAACTATAGTTCCCAATTTCGAGCGATCAATACGTTTGTTAGCGTCCAAAATGCCCGATCCGAATTCATCCACCACTCTTTTATAACATTTTTGTCCCGGTTCATAGATCTCATGCGCTATTTTGTCACAGTCCATAACTAAGGCGCCCATACTATGGAAACGCTGAGCCATTTTGCTTTTGCCCGAAGCTATGCCTCCAGTTAGACCAATGATGTAGGGCTTGGTTGGCAAAGAACTACGTTGCTATAATTAGAACACATTGAAATGAAAGTTTTCTGTACAAAACAAAGTCTACCTCCGGCTGCCTTAAACGACTTCCCAGCATATCGATTCGGGTATTGCTCGAACTAATTTTGCTCTCCTTGGGTCCACTTTTATCCGTTGCTTCTACCAGTTCTATGCAAAATATATCCAAAAGTTTCAGTTGGTTTTGTTGTCTCACTTCGTTGACTTTTTGTCCTCCCCTTAGTGTTTCAGCGCTTACAACAATCATATCCATATTCGGGTCACTTTTGGTAGGTCCGAATGGATCATCAATTGGAACCACATCATACTCCAAGGTCGGATCAATTTCTTTAAGAAAACTCTGTACTTCCTTTATACGCTCCTCCACCGGCAGTATCAAGTCGTTAAGTGTCTTATCTAAAAAAGTAGGTGTTATAGATCCGTTAGGAAAAGACGCATGAACTACTTGGCTTACTTTTTGTTAAGTGTGACGTAGTAACTCCAACAGTCAAGCGAAAACATGAACGTATTACTGCCTGAGACAAAAATATTTTATGGCCCAGGTGAATGCGGTCGAATGTACCACCCAAGACTACATTATTATAGCTGCGTATCTTATCTTCCGGCTCCAGCTGCTGATATTCTGCAAGATCGTTTATTTGTTCATCAGCCAGATAAATAGTTGGCTTATCAATTCTCAGCAGTTGACGCAACTGTTCACAGACCTCTGGATGGTGTGCATCCGAAAAGATCATGTCGATCGGTTTCAATTGCAGCTTATCAAATGTTCCTTGGTTCTTAAGTGAGCCAACCAAAATATTTAAATTTACTCGGTTGCTGAAGTGAGCATTGCTATCGACGTACATTTGGGATATTAGTCGTCCCCATGATGGCGCCGGAGCTTTTGTTATAGGCACGTTCAGGTGAACATACAGAGACTGAACATATTTTTCTATAGTCTTTAAAGACTGTCCGAATTTTTTAACGTTGGATACAACTAAAATCCCTGTGTTGCTCATGTTGCGAATTGAAAGCCAAAACTGCCGTGTAGACTTGCCGCCGCGATAAACTGCAAGAGCAAAGTCCGCTTGCAAAAGCAAAGGGATGACTGGAAACAATAACAAATACGACGAACCAGTACAAAACAGGTGTTATCTACACACCGTGAACTAGGGCCGTATAAATATTGAGTATTTCAGTATTGAGTACTCAATACTCTTTGTATACAGCAAAATAATTACTCGGTATTAAAAAAAAAAATACAACAAAGTTTGGATTTTGCAAAATGGGGAATCATTTAAAATTTAATGTCATAATTAATAATATACTGCAGAATCTGATTTTAAGTATTTACAATGCTAATTAAATGCCTATAAATGGGTATAATTTGCATTAGTAGGATAACTTCTATGAAATTTAACGAATTTCCCAAAAAAATCTATTAGAACGTTGAGTATCCAATTTCAATTGTATGGAGTTGATTACTTAATAACATTTGCAGTACAAATGTAGTGACTTAAAAGCCGGAAAGTAGTCGATCGCTTAATACTTTACAACTCTAGAATAAACACGTCATAACAAAACAATTCATGCTTCGTATTAAATTAAGGATAAATTGCACCACGGACTAAATAATTACGGGTCATATATAATTTCCAGCATGGAAGCATTATATCATCAGACGAACCACATATTAAAGGAAATAGAGCAAAACTTCCAAAGGCTGGTGCAAATAGCCGGTCAGGCTGATAGTTATGATGTGGAAAATGAAATACAAATGAAAATAACACAAGTGAATTCGTAAGTTTTGCTCTTTAAGAGGTACTCGACCATACCGTTCATCCAGTTTTATTACAGTAATTGCGACCGATTAGATGTACTGCTCTATAAAGTACCAGCTTCTCAGCGACAGAGCGCTAAAATGCGGATAGACCAACTAAAATACGACGTCAGACACCTGCAAAGCAGTCTGCAAATATATAAGGAAAAGAGACAGAGGAAGCAACAAGAGATGTCGGAAAGGGAACAGCTGCTTAGTCACCGCTTTACGGCCAATAATGCAGAGACCTGTCTGGACATAGACTACGCCTTGCAGCATAACCAACAATTGGGCAATGCTCATCAAGGAGTTGATGAAATGATAGCCACAGGTGGCAATATACTTAGCAGTTTAATAAATCAACGAACAACATTGAAGGGAGCCCACAAAAGGCTCGTGACTATAGGTAGCACGTTGGGTCTGTCAAACCACACAATGAAACTTATCGAAAGACGGTTTGTGGAGGATAAGTATGTCATGATTGGCGGCATGGTCGTGACATTACTTATTATTGGTTTAGTAATTTACTTCATTGTTTTATAGTTTGGCCTGATGCCACCCATTCCATTTAGAATATCTGTTGAAAGTTTTCTTTATTTACTATAGGCCGTATAAAACCGGAGAAAACACATACATTTTGTAAAATAACGAGCGCAGGCTTAATTGAATCTTATAGCTATGAAAGACTACATGTTTTATATTAAAAGTGACTTGTCAGAAGAATACAGTATTTTTTGTGTTCAAGTTGTGTTATAGTTTGTAAATTAGTCATTATACGGAAAAGTGAAATGTAATGCGTGAATTATTTCTAAAGGTCAAATTAATTTGTAGGACGATGCCGTGACCTGCCCAAAAATCATCGATGACGAATTTTCTTGTTGATATGTCCGCCTTTCTTAGCGGTGACGGTAGACGAGGAAGAAAGTTTGCTTTTTGTTGAAGTCCCGCTTTGTGTACTTGGCTCTTTAGTATTCTCCCTTTGCGGCGTTAAAGCACGATCCGACTTATCGTCCTTACCGGCGCTCTTAATTGAGGTGACACCGTCATGGGCTGTGGTTGTGTTTTGATTTAAAGCTATCTGATTGTCACTAGAATCTTCATTAGTTACTGAATCAGACTCACTTGCACGCTCGGCTAAATGGAGAAACAATGTAAAACTCAAAAATAGCTGGGCTATTATGACTTTCAACTCACGGTTACAAATTGCCATGGATGTTATTGATGACTTGGAAAATAATCGCTCCGCTTCCTTAAATTTCCTGTTACGTTTGTCAGCTTTTGAATTAGTGGCTTTGTTTGAAGTCAAATAGCGTTCCCACCCGCGAATTATATTGCCACATAGTTGAGTATCTTCCAAGTACGAGCCCTCAAAAGCATAAATTTGCCTTTCTAAGTTGGCCAGTTGTTCCTATGCGTCAATGGATTGGTTACTTTATTTGTTCAGACATGGACATTTCCAAACTTACTGATGTTTCCGCCTTTTTCTTGATAAGATCTGCAAGTTCGGCCCTGGTATCTAAATTTGTCGATTTTATTGTTGAATTTGTCTTTGTTGACTTTCGTTGTTTGGTAGCAATGCTATCATTGTTAGCCTTAATGGATGGGGAGCTCATATTTGTGAAGATCGCAAATTTTTCCAAACACTACAGTTTTTATTTAGTTTATAAACAATGCTCTAAACAGCTGTTCACAGCATGTCAAAGACGGCGTCATAAGTCCCCTCAATAATCAAATTAATTTGACAGATATTTCTACTTATGTTCAAGCACCTGTCTAATAATTTGTCACAAATTATTTTGACAAACATAAATGTGGATGTGTGAAATTTCGAAACTATCAAAAATTCTTCGAATTCGTGCGGTTGACATGTTTATTTAAATAATAGAAGTTAATGTACTTTACTTCAATGTTTTTTTCATAAGCAAAGAACTATCATTTTAAATGGAATTAGAACACCTATTACATTTTGTAAATTCAGCAATTTGAAATTGAAATACCTTTATTTCCTTTTTCGCGTTGTAAAATTCATTATATCATACCACATTTTGGAAGACTTTCATTTTCTTATTTCCACTAGAAATTCTCCCATTTATAATTCAGTTCAAAAGGGTTGGCTAAGCAACTAAATCTGAAATATAAATTTCTGTTAAATTCCATTCCAGTAGAACTTTGTTGGTTTCAAAAAACACATAAATTAAATTAAATGGCTATATGTGTGGAGTGGACGTATTATTATTACCGATTTTTCCCAAAGGAAATATAGACTTATCTCTAAGCATTTGCTTCCACTTAAGGCTTAAAATGGGTCACGTTTTTAGATAAATAAAATCGTCTTTTCACCGAAACGTAAATTCAACAACATCAAATTTCGATTGTTGAACTACTTAGTGTGGGTCAAAATATAGCATTATATATGCTCAGTATTGTCAGATTTATTTGCAACATCGCCAAAATATTGTTACAGTTCATTCAAATTGTCGGTGAAACATTTAAGAGCTGATTCTCCATGCAAATGGAAATAGTTCCCTACAAAACACAGTTTATTATATTTTTACAAATACGGTTTCCAGCATTGAGCTCAGCACAAGTTTATATTCAAAATTGAAGTATTGTTTTTCGTGTGGTAGCAAACAGTTGTTTTATGGTGTTCTTAAGACATCGTTTAATCAAATTCAAAAAGAATAACCTCTTGCCCAGGATTCCTATTTCCACTCTGTCTTATGGCAACGATCCAAATTTACTGGCAGATGGCATTGTTCATAATTATTGTCAACAAGTTATTATTGTCTTCAGTGATTTGAAAATATTGCTCTTTTAGCATCCTTTGTCAATTATGTATATACGTTAGATAAATTATTTCTCCCTGGGTCGTTACTCTCTTTGCACAATGACTACATAACTTCACATATTTTGGTTGCTATTTTTGCAGATTATTTTAAGTTGATCAATAATGTATGAATAGCATTACATACAACATTAAAAAATGCTGACTATTAAAATTCCACGTTGGTAAAGATAGCGAGAGTGAATAAAAGTACCCTCTTGAGTGAACGTTATAACGGAATTCCATTTGCAGTAATTTTTCATCGCCATTCCGACTTCAAGCTAATCAAACTAATTTACTATTATTTTTTTTTTTATTTATTTCTGGCTTGTAATTTAAAGCCTTCCGGCCAATTATAAATAAATTACAATATGCAACAATTCATCTATTAGATTGAATCTGCTCAATATAATAAGTTAAAAAAACACGTAATAAAAATTAAATATAAAATTTATAAAAATATAACGTGAAATTATGATCATTAAAGACAAAAAAAAAAAAAAAAAATATGAAAACAGACTAATTCAAAAGTTAGAAGTTAATCGGTATATAATCTGGAAATATAAGATAATCGGTATGTAATAAAGGTTGCTCATTTAATTGAAAATAAAATTTAACAGTAAAGTCTGAAAGTGTTGTAGAATGTGCCTTTTGTAAGAATCAGGACATAATTTAAAACTTTTTAAATGGCTTGGTAGTAAATTATTATATTAATATAACTATTATTTCCTATAAAGAATAAAAGTCTATGATGCTGTCAAAATCATCGGCAGCTGAAAATTTCGCACACTTTTCATTCAGATAGTATACAGCTTTTCACGGCAGCCACATGTTTTTATTTTCATCTCACACGTAAATTGACGTACTCTAACAATTGTTTACAGAAATGGTTATTGTTTTCAGAGAAATAGGGTTTTAATTGTTCAAAATACTAAAATTTCGATTTTTTGCACAAGTACTCAAAAATTTGTTTTTATGTAGGGATAAATTGAGAAGGAGGAAATTAAAATGCCAACGGAAAATTTGGACATATGTATTTTCCGATTTCCAATACAGAATTAGTATTCTAGTAATTGTTTGGAACAGGAATTTTGGCACTTCTTATCACAGATAAATTATAACTGAAGAAAAGTATTAACTTTAAAACAAGAAGTAAGTTAAAAATATTCTTGGCACAGCAGTTTTCCCTTTCGTTTATTGTGAATTAGACAAACCTTTGACTATAGAAATTGTTTGAAAAATTAGTACAAAATATGGCCAAGGAATTGCCAAATTTTTAGTGTTAAAACTTTAAAACAATTTTTCACAAAATTGAATAAAATCTGTGAGCGTTATCCGGTAATATACAATCTGCTACGAATGCATTCAATAGGCAAATATTATTGTATTAAATATTATATTATAGTAAAAAAAAATTACATGAGCTGATGTTAAGGTCTCCGACGTACGAGTACGTTGCGGACTCCAGCTGTCATCACGAAACAAGAATATCCATTCTGCCGCCGCTAATTCTTTGGTGTAGGCTTCAAATTCTGCGATTGAAGACGACGAGGTTATTTCATTTGTTTATATTACCCCTGTGTACGATAATAATGTAAATGGTTGTTCAATTTATTTGTGTATTTATTTGTAGTATAAAATAAATTTAGTTAAGCAAAATGGTATGCGCTTTGGGCATAGAAGGAAGTGCTAATAAAATAGGCATCGGTATTACAAGGGATGGTGAAGTGTTGGCAAATGTGAGGAAGACGTACATCACACCGCCAGGAGAAGGTATTTCAATATAATTTTGTAACTTTCATTGCCTAACCGACAATTATATTCATATTAAGGATTCCTTCCCAAGGAAACCGCTCAACATCACCGTGAACAAATTATAGATTTATTGAAAAGTGCTCTTGCCGAGAGCAAAATTGAGCCACAAGCCATCGATGTGATTTGCTACACTAAAGGGCCGGGAATGGCACCACCGCTTCTGGTAGGCGCCATAGTGGCTCGCACTCTGTCATTGTTATGGAAAAAGCCTTTGCTGGGCGTTAATCATTGTATTGGCCATATCGAGATGGGTCGTTTTATAACTGGTGCCAGAAACCCAATCGTTTTGTATGTTAGTGGCGGTAATACACAAGTTATTGCCTACTCTAATAAACGGTATCGTATTTTCGGAGAGACGATTGACATTGCTGTCGGAAATTGTCTGGATCGGTTTGCCCGCATTATAAAGTTGTCAAACGATCCCAGTCCAGGGTATAACATTGAACAGATGGCGAAGGATGGCAAGCAATTCGTTAAGCTGCCTTATGTGGTAAAAGGTAAATCGCGAAATAAATCTGCATATGATTAGGGATTATAGCACCATTAACATTTCTAAAGGAGCCAAACCCATTCAGCGACATTTGTAACTAGTATTGTGCTTAGTTATGGTTTAATTGCGTTGTTTTTTTCCAAGGCATGGATGTCAGTTTTTCCGGTCTGCTCTCCCACATTGAGGAGATTGCAGACCCCAGTAAAAGACGTAACAAACGTAAGAAGGCCGAAGAATTTGAGGAACCAGAATACACCAAAGCTGATCTCTGTTATTCGTTGCAAGAAACTATATTTGCAATGCTGGTAGAAATAACTGAAAGAGCTATGGCTCATTGCGAATCTAATGAGGTGAGTGCGTTTGTTAAATAAAATTCATTGTTGGCAAAATACACATTTGATGCATAAAGTGACGGAAAGGAAAATAATGGTATATGGCGACATTTCGTAAAATCACTATTAAGCAGGGAAAATCGTAATCGTAAATTTGACCGTTATCCAGACCAACTAATCGAATCGCAAAAAAAATCTTTTCACATCTCTTTGTGAAGTGATGCACTTTTTAAACTTTGTTGAGCTTAACATAATTTTTGAAATAAACAAAAGTGATCCCGATCACTTTCGGTTCTTAATAGGAACGGTTTTGGGAATAATATACTAAAGCGAAAAAATCGGTAAATGAATATTTATAGCGACCCTGCGAAAGACTAATTTGTATTTTCAGTTCCAAACTGCATAGGATTTGAATTATTAAATAAAGTCTATCGTTTCCAAAAAGGAATCCGTAATCCGAAAAATTTATTCTCCATATGTAGCTGGTACACGCTGAAGCTTGACTTATGAACATACATTTTTTGCAATAAATTACTCGTACTAAGCCTAGCTTTTTTTAAGATTAAGTTGAAATCGATTTTATTAACTTTTACTACATTTGAGACTGGGCACATTTATGACACAAATGTTGTGTCATAAAACTAAATAATTGAAATCAGCATTGAGTTTTCAAATTTCCCAGCGTTCCATGATTTTCAGTTGAATGAGAATGTCGTTTGTTTAATGGAGACATATTTTTAAGAAGTGTAAAATTTAAGAACCGGGATGTGTTGCTTAAAATAGGTTTCTTAAATCAGACAAAGCCTTTATATAAACATCCGGGAATCTATTCGCAATTGCATAAAGATAAGAGTATTGGTGGTTGTAATGATATTATTTGTTGAAAATTTATATCGCATCGATGAACATCCTTTGGTAATTTTATTGGTTGAAAATAATAGCCAATCTTTCTTTGTTTTCTTTTCCATAGATCTGCCACATTGTAGTCAATTAAAAAAAAACTCTTTGATATTATTTTTAATTTAATTTAATTTATTTATTAGAAGTGTAATTTTAAGCCTTAAGGCCGATTTGATTAAACCTAATGTTATAACTAATGTTATAAAAAAGTTTGTTCATCTTAATAGCAGAAAAATATGATAATATGACGGTCTACTTCACTTATTACAGTTTTTCACTTTTGTATGTTTTTCATCCTAAAATAACAAATTATAACTTTAATTGGAATTTACAGCTATTCCATAATATAACGAAAAATTTAATAACAGATTAAATGGTAAAAATTAATAACTACCAGCAATTTAAAGCAGAAAACTTTTGCACCATTTCTTGTCTTTTCTAATTAAAATTATTTCAGCGTAGGAAAGTTTAACAGACTTTTCACCAAAAACGTATGTTTGGCATTTATTTCCTTGATTTCCCCTTTCAAATTTCTTTGTTTATGTTTTTGTGTTAAGTCTTATTTTTGCGTAAATCTTTGATTTTTCATATTCAGCAGGTCGTTTCATAATGTATGATAGTATAAACTTACATTTAAATTGAAAATAAAAATTCCGAAAATTATAGCATAAAATTGAAAGATTAAAGTCGGGACGAGAATCTTCAATGAAAAATACACATGTTTTTAAGAACAATTTTTGAATGTACATGAGGGTTTATTTGAACGGTATGTAAGTAAAGGTCATCGTTTCTTTTATAGATATATTCTCTAAAATTATTCACACTCGAAAATAAAACAGAGATTTTAAAATAAAATTAAAAAAAATATCTGCAATATTTGTGTATCTTAACAAGTATCGTACTCTATTTCGATCAACCAATTCGTAATTGCTATTTTCAAAAGTTGTAAACCCTCTGGATAAACGAAGAATGTTACGTAATGTTACGGTACTTAAATTGAACCCAGCGCTGCTTACAAATAAGCTCTACAATAAAAAGTACATATACAATCTTTAGGAATAATATAGTTTCTTACTTCGGAAATATTAAGTAAGAAGTTCTGTTACGTTGCTGGAACATCGGTGTTATTAAAGACACAATGTACGAGATGTATCATGGATATAATTAGGTATTATTATTTCCTATTCTATTCTCAAAAAGTTTTGTATAATGAAGATTATGTGCATATAGTTATTTAAATATTAGCGTATAAGAAATTTCGCAATTTAATAAATAGTGTGTATTTTAAATTTATTAAATTTCTGATATATGGACGTATAAATTGTAAATCATTGTGATTTTAGGTTCTTATTGTAGGTGGCGTTGGCTGCAACGAGCGCCTGCAGGAGATGATGCGTGTTATGTGCGAAGAAAGAGGAGGCAAACTATTTGCAACCGACGAGCGTTATTGCATAGACAATGGTCTAATGATAGCTCATACTGGCGCAGAAATGTTTAAATCTGGCTCGCGTATGGACTTTGAGGACTCATTTGTTACGCAACGGTTTCGCACGGATGAGGTGCTTGTAACATGGAGGGACGATTAGTGGTTTTGGCTACAATGAAGTTTAATAATGTTTACTAAAAATAAACGAATCAATTTTTCTTTGAAATCGATCGTCTTTTGTAGAATTGCAGGTTGCTGAAGGGAATATGGTATGAACATTTTGAATTCCACTATTATTTGGGTTGATGGAATTAAGTCATACACCTTTCCTATACACTCAAAAACACATATTAACTGTATTCTTCAAAATCATTTTCAATACGCTTTGTATTTATGTATACATTTATGATAGTTCACAACACACGTTTCCGGCATAAGAAAAAAGAATTTGGTTTGGAACATTGTTTACGTTGTCATTAGCTTCATATATTTGAATCACGCTTAATACTAGTCCATGATTTGAATTTGTTTGTTTATTCCTTTAATTCCTTTTCTATTCCTCTCCAATATCGTTTTACTTCTATGGGAAACAACCGTTTACTCTCTATAATGTAAACCGCGCCATTTTCCTGTTTTTCCAAAGCCGAAATTATGCAGCGCGATACATCAGCAGCACTTTGCTTATTTAATCGATCCAGAACGCGATAGGATTCATCACCAAGTTCATGATATAAAATCTTCTCGGTGAAGTTGGTAAACATATCGGTTATGGTAGCCCCAGGGCAAACGGTGATCAATTTTACTCCAGTACGTTGAAAATATAGGTCATTCTGTCCCAAATACAAAATTGCATATTGTCAAAAAAAAAAAAAAAGTTTATGATTTTTACTTACGCCCAAGCAGCGTGTAAAGTTGATAATACCAGCTTTCGTGGCTGCATAAACGGGTACTAAGAACATGGGATCCAAGCCTACTACGGACGACATATTACAGATGAGACCGCCCTTGCCGCCCTGGTCCTTACCCATCACTTTGAGAGCGTTCAGGGTAGAGTTAATCATTCCGCCAAGGTTTACTAGAATTGTACGCTGTACCTCCTTATCATTAAAAAGTCCAGCAACATTCACGACTATGTCGATATGACCAAATGTTTTTGCAATCTCCTCGTATGTGGCTTCCATTCCCTTTTCGTTGGCTACATCCATTTTTATTAATAGTACACTTTGCCCAGGAAAAGTTGATCTCATGTTAACGATTTCCTCCAAATTGTCCTGAATATCAATTATGGCAACCTTCTGAAAGGAACGAACGTAAGCCCAACTGAAAAAAACTTTAATTCATAGGCAGGAAAAAGTACATACCCCTGCTCCATGCTGCATTAGTAATTTAGCGACTTGCAAACCTATGCCACTTGCACCTCCCGTAACTACAGCGTTTTTACCTTTAAATGCCATAGTATTCAAATATTTTCCGCTGTTGCTTTGAACTTCTATTGATTACGGGTATTAGTTTATGTCAGAAAAGTCCAAATAGATTAATAATTTTCCACTTTGTTTGCTATTAGTTCGAACTCTGTTGCG
>JAHXMU010000066.1:1612724-1693543 GCA_019455685.1 Philornis downsi
CTTGGAATTGCTGCGGATTTTTATAGGGTCTTCTAAGGAATTACCGTCGAATACAAGAAATCTTCAATTAATTAGGTAATCACGCCAAATATTCGAAGCATCTTCGATCGGGGAAACAATTCTTCCTCCAGTTTATCAGTGCATAGAAAAAATCGAACTGCAAAAGGCCGAAAAATAATACCGCAAAAAAGAAACAAAGGTAACGTGTAAAAGGAGAGTAATAATTACGCCCTTCAGCGATTGCCGTGTAATAGAAAGAGCCCGCTATACGCTGTCGCACTTCCAAACACATCGAACGAAAACCGTGAGAACAAATTTTGAAGTTTCCTTGGTGCGAGTGTGTGTGCGTGTTTGAATGTGTGTAGAGTAGATTGCTGCTGCTGTGAAGAGTGAAAAATGGCGAATCAATCCACCGGTGTTGGTAAGAAATTCTTCCAAGATTTACGAAATTATTAATTATTTGATAATATTTTGTGCAAAATATCGTGGAGACATGTGAGGTGCTGTGAAGTCAGATTTCGCACTTGCCCGATAAACACCCAGTGTGGAATAATTGCAAAATTGAGTTACTGTGTGCCTCATTTGTTGCCCAGAAAACGTGAAAGTGTCGAAGAAAAAGTATAGTCATTGCACCGAATATAGAAGCAAGCAGTGTAGAATAATGATCCCAAATATACAACCTAAGAAGGGTCGGACAGGAGCACAACTCCATGCGGATTAGTTACTTCCTGGCACAAGTCCAGTAGGGATTCGCACTCCAGGGGCTTATGTGGAAATATGTATATTTTTGAAACTATTATAGTTTTAATAAAAAAAATCATCACACCCACCCACAAATTTACCCATCTCCTCTTTCCCGTTTCGTTTTGCTTTTCGGCTTCAATGCCTTGGTTTAGAAATGCATATGCGCCTGAGTCTTGGTAATGACAGAAAACGAAACTTTTTATGACTTGTAATTTTCATCCGACAGAGATTCCACAATGCCTCTGACTTTGTCTTGCTTCCAAGCGGAAAAATTCGCATTTAAGTTTCTTTCCGACCCATACCATCAAGCCATTTAATTAGATTAGCCAACAAAAGAGAAAAGCCGTGCTCAAAATCATTATTTGGTGCCTTTGTGTCAATCAGTCATACAAGCAATGACACCCGCATTCGAATCTTGTTCAATGTTCTTTTGACACTACTGCCACTCACAGTTCTTCCATTTCAACAAGAAATCCATATTCTGCTTTGCACTCTCACCAAACATTTTGCGACAGCTGTGTCTTATTGTTTTTTTTTTTTTTATTTGCATTTTCTTGCAATGCAGCAATCAACATCAGCTTTGACCCTTGCTGTTGTTCCTGTTTATGCAATAATATGTTTAAGACAATGACTTAATCATGGACGTCGAACATTTTCCAGTGTTTGTTAACATATTCCAATGTCATTATTGTTACACTTGCAGTGGTTCCAAGAAATTTCCGTTTGCTTGAAGAATTGGATCAAGGCCAAAAAGGTGTTGGCGATGGCACCATATCGTGGGGATTGGAAAACGATGATGACATGACCCTTACATATTGGATCGGAATGATTATTGGCCCTCCAAGAGTAAGTATGATACTGGTGATTTTAAAGTCTGTCAAGGATCGGTTGATTAATTTTCGAACGAGTTCAATTGTAAATATGAACGTGTGACTTCGATAATCGCACACTCTGCGTATGGAAGTAAATTCCTAACTTTTTCCTCGTCGAATATTAGATAATAATTGAATACCGTGATTGAACTTTGGCAATTTCTGAAAGTCAAATTTAGGCCAAAGGCAGATTACTCCAGCAGTCGTTAACAAAAATTACCAAACCCAGCCATGTGTTCTTTGCTGGGTCCACATACAAAATCAATTTTGTTGGTGCATAAATCGAAATTAATTTCTGCAATTTTCATCGTTATCGGTGTGTTAATAGTGTATTTCGGTTGATGACTGTAATTTAAATTGTATACAATAACTTCTTGGGAATCGGCTCGACCATAAAAAGTTGTACGTGATTCCATGGTCCTCGCACCGTACTTCAAACATAAAAATGTTCTGATTTGAATCGTCATGGCAATATCTCTTAGATTGAGTATTCAATTATTGAAACTTATGACCTGTGATCTAACTAGATAATGGAGAAATCGCTCGTTTAGTATAATCGTCAGACCTTTAATTTAATCTAAATTCATTCATTTATATTGACCGCAGTAATAAGTTGGTAGCATAAAAGAAAACAAATAAAAGATATGCAAATTATGACTTGGGCTAAACCCACTGAGAATTGGGAGGGTGTGATGAACACTGGTATTTGAATATAAGACTCAGATCGATCCTAATCCATAATGTTGATATTGAAGAATTGAATATATTACATTTCGTCAACAACCAATTGAACGTAGCTACATTTTCCAATCGGTCTTTTGGTAATAACAGATTCTCCTTTCAGGGCGTCACTTATAACGACTTGGTGCCAGCGTTTTATTCTGTTACGTGTAATGCTCCAGGCATATACTTTTGATTAAATGCCATATTTTGCATTTAATGAGCAGTCTTGTGTCATTTCCTTTAGTTTATACATTGTCAAAGATTTTGGAAAATATTTTATATCGTCAATTATTACATTTTATAGGAAGCGAAACGCTGCTGAAAGGTTGCAAACGGGGATTTCGAAATTTACAGGAATACGGCTGGACTGCTCGTGGTTACAACTGATGTCATAGGGGAACAAGCGTGTGAACAATTATTTGGGCGTTACTTTCCTTCAGATTAGAAATCGATTCGTCGGTACTTAGTTCATAGTTTTCAATTTTATTTATTGTTGGTCACTGATAATGACGATTATTTTATATTGGTATTTAACAGAGTTATTAGATATTTGTATTCTCTGAATAGTCGTGTTCATAAAACGCCATATTTAAAGAGCCTTTTGGTTTGTAGTTTTGAAAATTATATTGAACGTTATGGCTTTTATTCGACTTGTAATCCTCAATTTCGTTAAAATTTGTTTAAATTTCCACATTCCTCTTAACAAACAGATCCTTATACCAAAAATAATTACAACACTTACGAAACGCTGTTTTATATAATATTTATAATATGGCACTAAACATTTTAACATTTTTAAAATTAATCACAGATACTTACAAAATCACAACACTTTCAGTCATTTGCAAAATTTTCGTTTCAATCATTACGTTTTGTATTTATTTCGAGCAGTTCAAATTATATGCTTGCCAGAAAGTAAGACAAGTTTTTATTTCTATCAATGGATCTGTATTCATTCGGCCAAATCTATTTTTGAATTGTTATACTTCAAATTAACTGTTCAATTTAGTTTCTCTTTTTTTCTGTCTCTACACCGATTTGATAAAATTAAAATTATACAATTTGTTTCACTACCATTTAACTGCTAGTAGCACCAAAAAGGTTGCAAATATAAACGTTGGTAAAAATTAACCATTCATATGAACCGAATAACCGAAAAACGCAACGTTCAATAACTTTTTAACCTTTTTTCCTCATTCTATCTAACATTAAGTAACAAAGGGTTTGAAATAGTGCAATGGTGTTACAACATTTATAACTGCTCAATATTTTGCGCAAACATTTAAATATTCTGAAGATTTTTTTTTAAAAATGGGTATGCGTAAGGGAAAAAAGAGAAACATTTTAAATTATTCAGAAGCGTATCAAATAGTGTGGCTACTTTTACCCTGAAAAGATTTGTTCATTTATTTCTTCACGTAAGAAATAATTACTTGATTAGAGGCCATCGAACTGACTTCAAATATTTTTTTTTTTGTCAGAAACAAAGGCGATCCATTTTTAGCCAATTTAAAAAATTAAGGTAGCAAATCAGGTATTGCACCATAAAGGCCAACGAAGACAGTGCAAATTTCGTAACTGTTCATGTTGAAAATATCATGATTAGTCCTTATACATCTGTATATATTGTATATTATGATATATTGTATATATAGTATATTAAGATTTTCACCATACATACATATATTTAGCAATTATGTGACTAATTGGTGAGCAATCATTCAGCAATGTTTTAGCGCCTGGCAAGAATTCTCCAAGCTTTTTTTCATAGGGATGATGAGCCCACAACAAATGGATAGCTTTAGCAAATACAGTTTCATATGTATCCCCTTCATGCCATGTTCATATGCGTGAATTTGCCCATAAAAATAGATAATCTATTTTTAGCTGACATTCATGATATATAGCACGTAGTGGGCAACTGCATTTCTTGAATCTATATAACGATATTTGTAGCATTTTTCAGGACATAAATCATAATTGATGGCGTTTTACAATAGTTACACTTCACTAGTTTACATTGATTATTACGATTTTTGGGGACCCCAATATTTTACAAAGCAGCATCCAAAGAAGAATTGAATAGTGAAATGGAAACAATTATTGTTATTTGGTCTATTTAGAAAATTTCAAGGTTTTATAAAAGAGTTTGTTTAGTTAATAAAATATGAATTCTGGACAAAACATGCAATCAACATGACTGTGCATAAAAGTTCACTTGGAACCGTCATATCTTTTTCATTTCACTCTGAATTTGAAGGAAAGAAGGAATCATGGGAAAGTGCAGTAGTATTTAAAAATGTGCTTCGAAAATAAACAGTTTGCAAAACGGTATATAGAAAAACTTATAACATACTATATAACGCTCAATGTAGGAGCGTAGTTAACAAATAAACTGTCTTATGTTACCGTTAAAAAATGTAATCAGATATTTGATGTATATATATTGATCAGATTATGCGCACACGATTTCTTCCATCTTTCAATGTGTTTTAATAAGGAAATTCTTAGATACTAAATAATTCGGCGGACTTTTTCACAAATGAGGTCGAAACTCAAATTTTTGAAAATAAAAATGTAGCAGGTTGTGAAATTACATTTGTTTAGATTGCACACTAATTTTGATGGGAATCAACCAACACACTATATTGCTTAATTTATAGTACCCCTTTTATTAGCGTTACTTCTCAATGTCTATTATTTTATATGATATATAATAAAGAATTTATTTTTCTTTTCCTTACAAACTTGTTAGCGTTGAATCTCTCCAGAACATTAAGCAATACCCATACCCTCCTTATAATTTCGGTGTCAATCACAGATGTATGCAGTAAACAAAAACTACTATTTATTCACCATGCAAAAGGCCATTATCTTCATGATCATCCATTAGGTGATGACAAAGTTCTAATCTTAGACACTTCCAATCTTAGATCTAATCTTCTAATAAACGTCGCCAAAACGTTTGTTATATCGCCAGTATTTAATTTAAACTTGCTTAAATGCAAAATCTGTTGACCACGATGGTAGTCGGCCATGACCGTGTCCAGACCGAATTACATTTAGCCAGCATAATGTCTCATCAGAAATTTTTTTTAATTTGCTTAATAATTAAATTTAATTCTAATTTTTTATTCAATTACTATTAATTTTTTAAATTTAATTTTAAATTATTTTTCCAATAAGGTGTGATTTTTTTCGGCAGGTTATGATGGAGTTATTTTTTTTTTGTCATTTTTCAATGACTTCTCTTTAACACGAAATTAACGAAATTAATTCAAAGTGCAGCATAAGCTAATTTATGTTTCACTCAAAAGTATACATTCTGCGATGAATAGTGTTAATATGGACTTCAAATGTTATCTTACTATTAATAGACACAAACATCCATCCGTGGTTACTAACAGGACCAATTATAAAATTTCCCAAAAATAATTCAAGATCAGACTAACTAGCAGATCCAAACAATATAGTCTTAGTCTTAGATGGATTAATATGTGGCGAATTTTTATTGATCTATGTCAGAATACGGTCTGAACTAAAAAAGCATAATATCCGCAAATAAAAATAAATTGCACAGGCTAGAATCCGTACAAGCAGAAATATCGTTAATATATAATACAAAAGGTAGGTAGGATAGGTTCGAGGGCTGATCCTGATCCTTATGTGATTGAAGACAGTTGGGGTGTACACCAAATAAATTGGCAAATTGAGATCTATTAGATAAATATAACATTACAACTTTACAAGCAGATCTTGAAAAATAAACATTCAGTTTAGCTTTCACAAGAACAATCCATGCCTTCTTTTTATCACTTGCCTTAATCCAGAAGAATTCAAACTTCCAAGTAACTGAATAAAATACGTTCTTTTACATTTCGCCAATCTTTCACATTCGACAATTAGTTTTATTATGGTATTTGCGGTAAACTTTTCGTTCTCCTTATAAGTCAAATCTTTTAATGATGTGACCGAAATAATTTCGGGTGGGTTCATCCAGTTACTGGTACAAGAACAACACTAGAGCTGTTAATATAGCAACAATAACGTAGTAAAAAATCCATAACTTTTGCATGATATTGAAGGCTTAGTTTAGTATAGTTAGGATGATATGCACCTTTTTGTTCTATAACTTGTTGACATTTGGAAAAATGACTCACTTTTAACTACCAGTTACCATTTGCTTCAGAAATGATTGGATTTTATGAAAATTTGGTCCATAAGGTTTTTTTATTTTAATTATTTTGAAATGTATACATTCTTACTCTATCGACACTCTACTTCTATCGACATTTTCGACTATTGGTCTTCCAGAGCGTCGAAGTGACCGGAACGGAATCGATGAAAACAAAATTGGGCGTGATTAACTGTTACAGCATCAGGACCAAAAAAACTATTTACATTTTCAGCCAGTCAGTCTACATTTTCGATTTCATTGAAGAAAACTACAAAATATGAAGTGGTGTTCATCTTTAATGCACGTTCAAACGATACTGAATCAAACAATCACAAAACTGTCGGAGTAGTCAAATACGAAATCGTACCTTTCTAGCGTCATCTAACACAATCCTTTTACAACACGCGATACAGGCTAATAAGGCCATTTATTGGAGAAATAATAGCAATTCTGAGAGATGCAAATACCAAGGCGTGATGAGATTTAGTCGGATAGTTGATCTTAACTAGAAACAGAATGTGTAGAGCTGCAACTATTTTAAAATCTATTAAAAGTAATTTGGCCCATGTGTTGCATCAGGAAATTTTAAAATTTGAATTTGTCTTTAAATGTACAAAACTTTTATGTGGAAGAATGGAAAGATGTTTTTATAAGGGAAATCTAGTCAAAATATTGCAAAGTTAATTTTTATGTATATTCTTCCCACTATTATAGTTTTCTCTAAGTGAAGTGTTTTATAGTGAAATTGTATAACAGTACGTGAAAATTTTTGGTCTAAAACTCTCACTTTAAAAGTATCGCTTAAACTTAAGCATAAATTTTGACATAAACGAAATGTTGACGTTTCTGGAGCTTGAAAGTTGATTTGCAAAAGAAAAGAAATGCGAAATAAAGCCTCGTTTCTATTACTTTATACGTATGTGTTTTGTGCGACAGCAATTTTGCCAATACTTTATATTATATATATATATATTATTTACAAGTATTATTAAAAAATTTGGCCCCTGTTTTGACGCAGCCACAATATAGAGATATAGAATTAACTGGCGATATTATTGAAGATTCTATATATATATCAGAAACTCTTCACAAATGAAATCCAAAATTGGTTTTACGAATAGGTTTCAAATATACTTAGCACGGTGCGCCACAACAATCTCACACATATATTATTTTGAGTAATATACTAATCAGAAGTAACTACAGAATCTATGTTGCAATTGTTTCCACTCAGTAAACTCACTGAAACATCCCTTTGTAACTTTACTTTAAAATTTGTAAAAATATCAAGGTGAATATGGCAACTAAAATTGTTTGGAAATGAGCCATACTTTTTTGGGTTAACTATGCTTCGACGTAATTTGCATGCCGAAGGTTCGTGAAACCCTTCAAACTTAAAATAAATGACATCTTTGACTGTTGTGTCAAATTTCTAAATTTCTAAAGTTGTCACCTTGTGGCACATCGATTTCTTTGGTAGCTTCTGGTAATGAACATTTTGCTCAGGAGGACTGAATGCTGATGAATTATCTACAACATTTGCAGACTCATTTTCATATTCCAGAAAAACTATGTCTTCTGCTTTGTCCCATTCATAAGCAAACTTCTCTATCATTTCTGTACTGATCTGATACCGCCACTTATTATGGTCTATACTGGACAAGAACAGATTTTTCGGTACTTGTACTGACAAGGTAATGTGACCGTACCAAAGCATCTGAAAATATGGTACTGTCGCGATACTTCAATGTAAGCCGCAGTACTGCACATTCGTTGGGTCTTATCATGCATGTGGGTGATTTTATTGGTCCATTGGAACACATAACATCGTCTAAAAGTTAAAAGTGAATATTAACGCTGAGATATGTTAATATAAAGGGGAACGAATTTCGAGATAATTGTACCGTTTCGTGGAGAATATTTAGGTGATGATCCTTCAAAACCCCACGCCAATTATATCTTACAGTTTTTTGATGGTTATATTGTTGGAAGTAGGGAGGAATCATCACAATTCGTATACATTTTAATGATATCGACCAAATTGGGGATTTGGTTATGCAAAAATACTAAACAATACTATAATACCGCAATGGAAAAGTGAGAATATGATTCAAATATTGCGGTTACTTGTCTGACGACAGATCGAGTCAGTTTTACTTGTTTTAACATCTTACAGATAGTGCATTTTATGATCATTTTAGCGTTGCATTTATAACTATTTCGATTACGGTAATTCCTTTTCGATTACGGTGATGAATTTCACTTGGTACTGCTTACAAATTTCCACACCGAATATATATAAACTTCCGTCCACCCAATTTTGTAGCACAGTATTAATATTGAAGTTAACTGATGTTTTTTTTCCTCCAATACTTCTCTGGAGCATTGTAAGACGTTCACTTGCATGTTCTCCATTTCGTTTCGTGGTGTACTTCCGCTATTTACCCATAAAGCTTAACATATTTATGTGTCAGACTTATTTATTTCTTATTTCCAGACTCCTTATGAAAACAGAATGTACTCTTTAAAGATTGATTGTGGCGAACGCTATCCCGATGAGCCGCCTACGATAAAATTTTTAACAAAAGTTAATATTAATTGCATTAATCAAAGTGGAGTGGTGAGTAAATAATCCAAGTTGCTGGATTGCATGCATGCATCATTATGCGTATTAAACCTGTAGATAGATATATATAAATCTCTAATCGGTACGTTTATTTTATACTCCACAGGTTGACTCGAGACTAGTGCCCATGTTGTCACGATGGAATCGTGAGTATACAATTAAATCGTTATTGCAGGAGATTCGCCGAATTATGACCTGCAAAGAAAACCTTAAATTGGCGCAGCCACCAGAAGGCAGCTGTTTTTAGTTGGTCTATTTACAAGAGCATTTACTACTATGACGTCAACAACTACAAGAAAATGGAGCAGAAACATTTATAAAAGCAAAGCGAAACGTTAAAAAGAGAACAAACCTAAACAGCACTACGATCAACAGCAACTATGCTCGATACAACAAAAGGCGATGATGTGCACGAACCTCGACAACATGTGGAAGAGGCTACATTGTCAATATTTCATTTTTTCACAACAACAATACAAGGACTATTCAACAGCTTTAAATCTATGGACAAATGTTGCTGCGAAATATTTTTGCTTAAAGTTTTCCCAATTGTTTTATAAACCAATATGTTGCTGATGTTATCATTAAATATGTTTTTTGTTTATTTCAATTTTTCAATTTTCAACATCTAAACTAAAACACATACCTACAAATATATTTGCTGCTATCTCGAGGTATACTACTACGATTACTACACCTCCTTGGAACATTCAAAGCGAAATCCTGCAGATTTCTCTCCTACGTATTTGAGTTTACGGCTAATATAATAAGTTCGGGAAAAGTGATGATGTAGGAATGAGAAAGGTAACGGGTGCAAATATCTGTTACCTTTGAAAAGGAACAACAATGTTTATAAAGCATCAACGTTTCCCATAATTTAATAAAAACGAATACTTTAAACTAATCCAAATGTATTATTTATAATCTTATCAACAAACCCCTAGTTGCATCACCGCCAGTTAATGGTAAGAGATAGACAACATGCTTTAATACAACTACCACAACAGCAACCACAAAGAGAAAAACGAAATTAAATTTTTTGTAACGTATTTTAACTTACGAAGTACGTGTAATTAATAAATTAAAATTATTATTACTCTTAAACTAAAAAGAAATAACAATAAATGGGAAAAAAACGCTCGTAAAAAATTACATATATCGCAAAAACGATAAACAATAATGCGCAGAAACAAATGCCCTCTAGAACATGAGAAACACTTTTTCGAATATAAACCCATTTCATTTTAACGAAATGGAGCTCTGCCACTATTGTTACTATTTCTTGCAGCAAATCGTCGTAGCGAGTTAGAAATTGGGTATAGAGCTGCTGCAATAATTAACTGTAATCATTTCAAAAAATTATTCAGAACCTAAACATCACATTTGTTTTGATTTTATACAAGTTTATTCAACTTGGAGTTTATTGCATTAATTTATTGTGAAGATTTGGTAAAAGTCGAATTGTACACAGAATCGTCTTTCAGGACATGTTTAAGTTTTTTATGTGATACCCATTTCTAATTTTTCTTTCATTACTTTCATTAGCGTAAAACTTTGTATGTATTTCATGTAGTTTGGTCAGAGATGTTTAAGCGGAGATGATTTTATGTAACATTTTTAATCAACTTTATAACAATGCGCGCATTTTCCTACGGCGGTAGAATAAAAATATAGAATTTAACAATATGTTCGGTGGTTACAAAATGGTATTTATGATCGTAAATTCAAAATCCTCTAAAGTAAGGGTAAATGGAAAAAATTAACTTATGTAATTGTAATAATGAAGAAATAAAAATTAATTTAAAATAAAGCCTAGAAGTTAACTCCTTGAGGATTTGCACTGTTGTTTACAATAGAGTCGCACTGATTTCCGGAAATTAACCTGGCAATAAACCCGATCTTATGGTAATGTTATCTCTTTAGGGTGAGGGGGCAGTTATGCGCAATGTTGACTCAGTTAAAGTTTTCTATGGCTGTCGATAACAATTTTTTTTAATTGATCCCATGTCTGAACATGCTGCGCAGAATACGAAATATTTACTTCCATGTACCTAGACAGGACTGGCTTTTGGAATCGGCTAACTTCAAATGACGACATAGAAAGCCACGTAATAATCGCTGCAATTTGTTTTGAGAGTACCTTTGAATTTTAATAACTTCCAGTAGGCGATAATTGTCAGCTTAGTGAACAAACGCCAAAGGTTGAGAAGAGAAAACATATTGTGTTATTCATTCATTGACGTAATAGAATAGCAAGACCAGAATAAAAAGCCTTGGAGTAATATAAAGATTATGTTGATTCTATCCTCAACAATATATGTATGTGAATGGAATAATTTGGTATGTATTGGACGTAACAAAAAATGCTGGAAATTATTCCAAAATACTATTCAAAAACTAGCTCTTACGTAAATTCAAAGAGATAAAAAATAATGGAAATAAAAAAAATTAGAATGATTTTCAAGGGCATAGCATAGCAGACATTTCAAGGCGAAAAAATAAACGTTAAATACATGACGCCAAGTTTAAAATGTTATGAAGTGTGCAAGAAAATTCCATTTCTGATATTCGAATATCTTTTCTTCTAGTATACATATACATACATTTCCCCACGCTCATCTATTTGAAAAGGGAAATCTATTTGAATAAGCGCGAAACGATTTTAGGAGCTAATTTAAAAGGATAGAAGGATTCTAAGAATGGAATTTTTGATTTTTCAACGTTTGATATATTTTCCCTAGAAGCATTTCACTGAGAAGCATTACCAGAGTCGGTTTAGCGCAGTGTGTCTGCAGTCCCTGTAACATTTTTAGATAGCAAACTGTGCCAGACGCGAACCTTATTACAACCGTTATTGATTAATTTAACTTTAAGGGTTTCATGTATAGTGGCCATGACCTTCTTTAAATTACATCTAGGAAGAGGGTAAGTTATAAAGTTTCGAAAAAAATAGTCAATCCGATTCCACCGTTTTTTTATGTACAATGGTGCCTTAAAGTTTTAATTTGTTCGCCATCATATCTAACGACATGGTGCGTCATTTAGTAATTAGTATCATTTTAAATTCTATGACTTGCTTCTTGTAAAATGAAAAAAAAAGTTATGTCCTAGTAGTATGATTTAAAATGAAGATATACTGTAAAGGATAACTCAAAAAGACTACTTACAATGTTCCTTATTTCGTGCTCCCAAATATTTCCATTTGTTGTCAATGTCGTGTCCAAATTACAAAACAGTCCATAGCTCCAGAAAGTTAATACGATGAAAATTTTTGGGATAGACAGCATTTGGTTTACGCCAGTTGAATATAAGTAAACTGAATATTTAAGTATTCTATTTCATATTTGTGAGCATAAACAAAAAAATAAAGGTGACGTTATTGAAATATTATCTTTAACACATTTCTTTGATTTAAAATATCCATTTTGCGAAAAAATATCTTCTTATTGATTTTCAAGAAGCTGCTTAAACGGGAATAAAAATCAACATTTTAAGGCACCATAATGCGGAAATCAAAGCGTTAACTACTGGTTCAGTTAGTTTTGGCGTTTCTTATAATAGGTTTTGATAGAATTCATAATGTCCTGGAATATTCGATTTAGATCTCACAATGTGCTGGTCGACTAAGAATCACTTTCGGAGCCGATTTAATTATCTGAATATGTTCTAAATATAATGTTCTTAATATTGTCCTGGTCTTATTTTCACCGACAATAGTTAATAATAGTGCTTTATTTTTGTAAAATATTTTAACTCACAACTGTCTGTTTTTAGTCAAACGACTACTAGGGCTAACATGGCTCCAGAGGCATTATAAACAAACTTCGAATTACCGCTAAATAATTACTATTTGAAAAAATCATCTAATAGCAGCATCAGACAGTTCTATTCTATCAATTATATACTTGCAACATACCTACGGCCAAAATATCATTTTAATGTAACCGATATTTTCTGATATTTCTAATAGACGGACTAATATTATTTGGTGATGAGTTTACAAATTACGATAAACACAATACATGCAGCCACAACCAGTGCTGGTGTGTTTTTTGAATTAAACACTGCGGTATCCTATTACAATGTGGGATTTTACATTCTTAAGAGGTATTATGGCTTACAAGCAGAAGAGTCCATTGAAATAAAAATATCTGAATGCAGTTAAAGCCATTTCCTTTTTTTTTATTGATTTGTATCGTGTATACGCAAATGTTCTTTGATATCTTAGCAGATATTTTCAAAAAGGACATTTCAAATATATAATTTGTTAAGATGTAACTAAAGTAAGAGCTATTAAAATTATACATATGATTCCTCAAACATTGATGGCAAAATTTGTTGTTTTCAATTTCCTAGAATATTTAACTTAAATACAATAAAAACAGTTTAAATGGTAGTATGGTTGCGTGGATGCAGTTCACAACGGCAAAGTAGTTTAATCAGAATCTAATGGATCGAAAACACCCCACATAGTAGCTGTAGGTGTTTCTTTACTGAAATTTTCTTAATCATTCCCTCTTTTAATTTGTATTCATGTAGTTAATGAATGAACTTAGTCGTGGTCTGTTTTCAATGGTTTTTATTTTGTCTGGTTTAAATTAGGTTTAAAAGTAATCGGCATTATTTGTTTACTTTTCCTTGGTTTTGAAGTCCTTTCATTGTTTTAACGATTTTCTAATAATGTGATTAAGATTAATCATTTTGTTTCATTTGTTAGCATTATCAATGGCTTTAGTTCTTGTTGTTAGGAGCCTAATTGCATACACTTAGAAATGTGGCGTTTAGTTGAGGGACCTTATTTTTAATCTTTTTTGGGAACAAAGAAGATCTTTCGTGATTTCAATGCAGACCACTTGTGTCTCTTAATGTAGTAGGATATGGCAGTCAAGAGAGACATGATGCCAATGACCTTAATGATCAATTTCTTGCGTACATCAAGTTCGGGCTCCGATGTCCATCTAAGGAAAGTGACAACATCTTTGGCCAATTGGCTTTGTGTAGCGGGTGTGCCGTCCTGGTATTCGATGACCTATGAAGAATGAAACGAATAACAGATACCTTTAATTAGCTGAAATGCCAATATATTCTGACCTACCTCATTATACAAGACTTGAGCCATGGAAATGGCGCCACCAGGGAAGTAGGGGTTGAAATACTGTCCCTCGCGCAACAGCACACCGGCTGGAGCATCGCAGTAGCCGGTAAGGAGGGAGAAAATGTAATTTTCACCGCCTTTACGGGCTGAAACAATGTAGCTCAAATCTGGTGGATAGGCACCATTGTTGGCAGCACGGGCAGCCTCTTCGTTCGGGTAAGGAGATGGAAAGTAATCCGACAACTTACCAGGGCGGTCATAGTAGTTACCGGTGTCGTCAGGACCATCACGAACCTGCAATTAATGTGTTAGCAAATGAAACATCAAATCAAGTTCTGTCCCACATACCGTGATGCCCTCCGCTTCCGCCTTTGCCTCTGCTTCGGTGTGCGTTACTCCGACCAAATTGCGATAGGCAATATATTGCATGGAGTGACATGCGGAGCATACTTGTTTATATACCTCGTAACCACGGCGTAAGCTGCAAATAAGAGCAATACTCAAGTTTTTTGTAAGGGTTCAATACTCAAGCTTTTTGTATGGTTTCAAATTGGAAAAACGTTTGCCCAACTCCAACTCTGAATGTCTCTAAAACTAAAAATGATATGCAACACTATCCCCTCCAGCAATTCCAAACACAACTTCACGAAAGTTTTTCTCATGGCTATATGTACGTACCTTGCATGATCCAATGATGATATCAAACCGTTGTGACTCCAGGGCAGTTTTGGAGGGTGGACCTCAGTGCCAGAGGCTTCGATAGATTGATCCAAAGCGTAGATCAACGCACCAATCCCACCGGTCAAGGCGCCTACAGTGGCCGCAAACTGCAAATACCAATAACAATTACATTACATGTTCCGTGATTGAGGTTAGGTATTCATTGAGTTGACGTTTGCTTGCCTCTCTCGATGAATGAGGGTGTGTGTGCGTATGTCAAGATGAAAACCTTCTTACCTTCTTCTGGCCGTTGGTCCAGGTTTTAGCAGTAGATAAACTATTGGCCTACAAAATACAAAAAAAATCTTCGTTGGTCAATCTTCAATATATTCCTTACATCCTCGCAGCTATCAGCACATTCAGTTTTAACTGAGAACCGAAGAGACATAAACAAAAGGAAAACAAAACCTCAATAGATGAGTTACATAATGTCACTGTGGTAGGGAATATATCTGTATAAAATCAGGTAATCCTTGTGGAAAAACACGGACATTTTCTCGAAGATAGTTAGCATTCTGCAGTTTACGCAATCCGGTCGTAGCATTCCAATTTCTTTTTAATTTTTTGCGATTTTTCGAGGCCCAAACATAATACATTTCATTGGAAGTGCCTTGCCTTTTGGGAAACTGATAGCTAGATCGTGTGATGATTTAACACAAATTCTGTATGATATTTGTCGAATTGGGAGTCGTACCTGCTGCAGATTCAGTGCAGGCATAGATTTAAACAGTTTAGAGCCACAAATTCTTCCTAATGTAGCCGCCATCGTCTTGGCCAGAGAAGGTACAACACAACTTTTTGGAGGAATGAAAGAAAAGTCGAAACTACAAAAGTATTACGAAAAATTCACCAACACAGTGACACACTCACTCACAATCACTCGTCGCTCACTGGCAACGTTAGTGTTACCAGTTCGCGTTTCCGAAACTATTTAGCATTTTTCTCTTGTACATTCTTTTTGGGAAAATGTTTGACACAAATCAGCTTTAGCGTTTTTAGGAACATAATAGAGCAGGAGGGTAGCTCCACGGTTGCTTATTGTTCCTTTTCCAAACTATAAATTAGTTTGTATGGAAAATTTAAAGTTTTCAGATTGCCACGTTTAGTGATCTCTGCATTCCCCCATTCTATTCTGCAGCCGGCTTATGCCCCATACAAACTAACAAAATAAACGCAAGTATCAGAACTGTCGGGTATGAACCGAAATTAATGTATTTTGTTCCGTTTATTTGTGACTTCCTTGAGTGCGCTTATTCGTTAATAGATGTTTGAAGGGTAGCTTTAAAGCCAAATGAAACAGCAAAGACAAATAGAGATTGAAATTTTAGATTCAATAGAGGAATTTTTTGTCATAATGCAACATGCCCGTGAAAAATCACTATATTATATTATTGACTACATTATTAGAGTACAAAAGTATATTATTGTGAGTTATGATTTCGAGCAAAAAAATTCAGTTGTTTATTTTAATTAAAAACAGTTCTCTCCGTGAACTTTGCCGGGAAACATATTTTCTACTGCAGACATCAGATTGATTTATTTAGGCCCAATCTTCCAGCTCAAAACGTGTGACGAACGGCTGTGATTTAAAAATTGTTCATGGCTACAAAATAGTTTCCAATGTACAATTTTGGATGGATTGGTAACCTTTTTAAACGTCATATCTCTGTTGACACTTGCCAATTTATATTTTTTGTCAATTTTATAATAGAGTTGCCAAGACTTATTAAGAAAGCTAAATAATTAGTAATTACCTACAACAATGGTATAAACAGGTATTTTGAAAACCGAAAACCGGTCCATCAGTTTTTTTTTAACTTTTTTAAATTTTTATATTTGAAAAACAGATGGAGATTGTCTTTGATATCAAGTGGTACATCAAAAATATATTTTGTGCCAAAATGGGCTCTTCCACGGGAGTCCGATTTTATCCAAATGTTACGAATTGCAGTTTTCTGAAAAAAGTTGTAGTGTTTTATACTAAATTAAAATTATTAGATACATTTTTAAAAGACGTTGGAAAACTTTTCAAAATATGACTCATACCTATACGAATACGGTGAAACAAAGAAAGTGCAATTAAATTTTACGTTTCACTGACATTTTCTGAAGGAATTTTAAATTGTAAAGCAGAAAATGATAATCCAATGTTTATTGCTTAATTTTTTGAAAAGAACTACGGGGAAAAATAGCACGATATACTGTTTGCTCGTGAAAAATTTCGCGACATTGCCAGCTTTCTTTTGCTATTTAATTTCCAACACTGAAATCGGAACTTCTGGTGTTTTACGTCATAGTATTTTGGATAATATGTTTTAAAAATTGCAAAATTGTATTCTTTGTACCACTGTTTCATTATACAAAAAAAAAAAACAAAAAAATTTTTAACTTCAAATTTCCCAAAAAAATTGTTTGTATGGAGTTTCTCTGCGAAAAGTCAGCATAGTATATATTAGTCGGCATATATTATTAAATGTAAATTATGAGTTGATATTTTAAAAACTATTTAATATCATTTTAGAGCAATTTGTAAAAGGTTTTTTTTTTTTTTTTTTTTTTTGAATGGATCACGTTTTTATTCTAGACAAAACTCATGCAAGTTAGTAGCGATTATAATTTAATTTTTTTATATTGAAGGGATGATACACTGTTAGATATGTATATCTGCGACTTTAATCAAGTTTATCTATGTTTGTGAAAATTGCCACACATCTAATCCTCTAAACCTTAATCACTCGAACTACAACATACTATTTTTAAAAGGAAAATCTAGATTTTAAAAAATACTAGAAGTATTCAAAATCTGGCTAAGTCAATATACAATGTAGGATAAGAGGGCATTTGGAATAATGGGGATTTGCTCTTCAACAATTATGTAATTCTATTGTTAATCATTCGTTAATATACGTATACATATTGGAAAAAGTCGTCCCAGCTAGCAAACTTTTCATGGAATCGTCCTAACATGTTTACTAAAAAATACCAAAAATATTAATGCGCAGCTCGACATGGCTATCTGCTTACTAATAAAATATTAAAGAAACAAATCACGAATTGTTACTGGGAAAACGGGCCAAAGTCAATATATTATAAATGAGAAAGCGTTTCTGCCACGCCCAATTACCTGGCATTGAGTTGCATAGTTTGTGTCATATTTGGGATAAATTTGGACAGTAGAAAAAAAACTTGTTGAAACAAGGACTAAATACAAAAGCTATGCTTTTTTTCTAATTGTGATTTAAACCTGAGTTTCTCTTATCGTGGCACACGTATTGAAGTGGTCCACCGTGTACATTGTTTGGGATTAGTTTTAGATAACAAACTAAGCTTTAACTATCATGTGGATAATGTAGTCCGGCGTTTAAATTATTCATTGCGAAGTTTTTATAATACTGATTTAGTGCTGTCCAGATCGATTAAGGAGAAATTGGTTCATGCTTATATCATGCCTAGTATTCTATATTGTTTAGAGTTATATAGTGGCACTAATAAACAAAATATGAGGAAAATTCAGATGGCGTTTAATAGAGTTATAAGATATTTGTATTCATATAACACCGTATGTTATTTATTTATTTTTTTTTTTATTTATTTGTTCATCATACAGTAATATTAAGCCTTTAAGGCCAAAAAACACTTATATTACTTTGAATAAAATTCTGAATAGATATATAAGGAAAACAAACTGTACATCATGAATAAATATATGTTCATATACATATGTACTAGTTATCTTTAGCGTTGGTCCCATCCGTAATTTCTTTATAAAGATACTAAAAAAAAGGATATGATATGGAGAAATGCAAGTCCTTATTAGCAGCAAGCACATACAAAGCATAAGAAAAAGTTAAATTTGACTTTATGTCAAGGAGAAAAACCGCAGGATCCTTAATCGAAATGCTCTATATGTATAAGAGAATATGCGTAATTCATTGGGCAAATTATTCCAGCACCGAGCGATTCTGACAACAAATGACTTTTCATATACCGAACTGAATATTCCCGGAATAATAATCTGAGGGTTTCTCCTTGAACGCGAAAAATTGAAAAACCTACATATTGGGGCAGGCACACCACTACTAAACGTTTTATAGAAAAAAGCAAGTTCTGAAAGCGAATATAATCATTGAATGAAGTTCCTAATACCATCCTAACTTGTTCAGAAATATGTTCACGTCTACGAATTTTGTATATAAACCTGGTGATTGAGTTCATTACTTTTTTCAACTTTCCAAGATTTCTGGAAATCGTTCCAGATACCACCTCAATTCCGTACAAAATGTGCGGAATAAGAATGGCCCAAGCCAGCTTAAATTTGACCCGAAGTGGCAAATAGATATCTGTCGAATATAGCTTTCGCAAAATACCGTATACTTTTGAATGGACAAAATCGATATGTGATTCAAAGTTTAACTTATTGTCTACAGTGATTCCTAAGCATTTGTAGCTATCAACAAATTCCACTCTAGATTGTCCCAAAAAAACATGCAAATCATCAGCATGTTCAACCATATGACCGAACATCATTGCTTTAGTCTTTGAAGGATTAATCTCCAAAGAATTCTGGCGAGCCCACTGTAAAGTCAGATGTAGACAAGAGTTAATCTTACTTTCCAAAACATCAGGAGAATCTTTATCTGCACTAAATTGCAAGAAAATGTCATCTGCATATAAAAATATATTACATAAGTTGTTATCCAAATGACTGAACAGGTCATTAACATAAAGCATGAAAAGAAGTGGACCCAACACCGATCCTTGGGGCACTCCAGCAGTTAGTGAAGCAAGGCCAGAAGTTCTACCATTTAAGGTAACGATCTGACTCCGGTTACTTAAGTAAGATAGAACCAATTTGCAGGCCGAATTGGAAAGGTTAAACTCATATTTAAGTTTCTCAATCATAATATTATGATCAATTGAGTTAAAAGCCTTATTCAAATCTAGGAAAACCAAAACACTTGTTTTGTTGTAATTAAGATCACTTCGAATGTTATCAGTTAAATGCACTAGTAACTTGGTAGTACTATGTCCCTTTCGGAATGCATACTGATTATCAACTATTTTATTCCCACAACATGTCATAATTTGATATTTCACCAAATTCTCAAAAACTTTCGACAACACAGGAAGAATTGAAATCGGTCTCAAATCATCAGGACCATTAATTATTGTGGATTTCGGTATAGGCATAACTCGAGCAGTTTTCCAGGCTGTTGGAAAGACGGAGGTTGTTAAAATGCAATTCATCAAATGTAAAATAATTTCAGAGATATATGGGAAAATTAGTTTTAGAAAGGTGACTGACATACCGTCAACACCGACAGATTTAGACTTAATGCTATTCAAAGCAATATCAACTTCTACAATATCCACACAACGAAAAGAAAAAGCATCATCACTATCATAGAAAGATTGAATATCGATGTCATTATAGACATTGTGCCGTTGACCATCAGTAAAAAAATTGTTAACAACATTAACATCACCATCATAAGTCATAATATTGCTACCAATACAACCAGAATTTCTCAAAACGCGCCAAAATCCACAGGAATCTAAGCCACTGAACAATGTGGAATAGAATCTTCTTTTCTCCCTCCGAATAATAGATTTCACTTTATTTCTGTATTTACAAAAAATTCTCCAGTTGCCCAAAGTACGATTAATTTTATATGCACAAAAGGATAAATCCCTTAATGATTTAGCAAACAAGATGCTATTGCTATTCATCCAATTATCAGTATTTGTGCGAATCTTTCTTCTTACTAAAGGAACATATGTAAAAAGTTTCTCAATAAGTATCGAAATGAGAGAACATTTTACATTAATGTCTGCGGTTGAGAATATGGAGGAACAATCAAAATTATCCAGATATATTAACAAACCTTCCCAGTCAATTTTATCAAAAGCACGATACTCTACGAATTCATCGGAACATTCAATACTAATATGAAAGCAACCAAAAATAAGAGCGTGGTGTGAGATTGATGGACATTGAGCTTGTCCTGAGTGGCAAGCCATTGAAATATCACTCACTAACATGTAATCGATTAAGGATGAAGTTTCATGCGCCACATCAAAGTGGGTAGGTGTAGAATTGTGCAAAACAGACAAATTTAATCTAGAACACGTTGATCTAAGCAAATTAGATCTTGAAACATTAAACATGTTACAGTTGAAATCACCCACAATAATTATATTGGAATAATTTAGCAACAGTTCGTGATGGAGTTCTTCAAAAGCTAAAATATCACCTTGAGGAGGCAAATAAACAACCCCAAACAGGACTTTAGAGCTGCCAGAATAGCATTCAAGAAATAATGATTCACATTTTCCTAATACTGAAGTTTTAAAAATAATCTTGTGTTTTAGTTTATTGGAAATATAAATACCAACTCCACCACCTCTTGCGTTTCTACGATCATTCCTATAGAATGTGTATCCTAGAATACTAACTGCATGATCAGAAACTTCAGCTTTAAGCCAAGTCTCAGAAATGCCAATGGCATCCAATCTACAATCATTTAAAATAGACTTTAATTCGGAAAATTTAGAAGAGCTAAACGAAGGTCTCATGCTTTGACAGTTAAGATGAGCTATCTTAAATTTATCGGAAAAAGAATGCAAAGCGGAATTAATATATGCGTTGCTGCTAATTACAGGACCGATGTTAAGGTTAGAAGACATCAAAATATAAAAATACAATTACAGAGGTTAAGCGTTTAAGCGTTTCTTGGATTTTAGTTTTAAAAATTACATAGATTTGAAGTCTTTGTTGTTATTTTATAAAATTGTTCGATTGTGTAGTCCTCAATTTCATTTTAATTCATTTAATTTTTCACATTCCACTCGTAATAAGCAGCTTCTTATTCCTAAAATAACCACACTCATGGGTGGTGCTTTCAGACTTTACTGTAAAATTTGGTTTTCAATTAAACTGTGAGCAGCCTTTTTTACATACCGATTATCTTATATTTCCGGATTATATACCGATTAACTTCTAACTTTTAAGTTAGTCTTTTCTTCATACTTTTTTTGTCTTTGATGATCATGATTTCATATTATATTTTTATAAATTGTATATTTATATTATATATTTATATTTTATATTTTTATTATGTGTTTAACTTATTATATTGAGCAGATTCAATCTAATAGATGAATTGTTGCATATTGTAATTTACTTATAATTAGCCGGAAGGCTTTAAATTACAAGCCAGAAATAAATAAAATAAATAAATACAAATTTTGAAAAATCAAAACTTTTTCACAATTTTTTGAGTTTTTTTAAAATCTTTTCGTTAATTTAAAGCTTTATACATTTGTAAGGGATCGCAATAACTGTCGGAGTGTTTATTAAATAATAAAAAGAAAGAAAAGAAAAATTAGGTAAGTTGGTTATTATGTGCGAGATGCAGCCATTTTTTACACTTCTACTTATCTGACGATGATTCGGCAATTTGCCACTAATTTCTTGCGCTTAAATTATATATAAATAATAACCAATTTCTGGCAAATTCTTAACAAGAGTTCTTTTTTATATCTACTTTCAATTACTACCTACATTAAAAAAAAATATATAATACAGATTCTAGACGCACTTTTACTTTCTTAGATTTAGATTAGATTTTAAATTTATAACGTCAAAGATGATTTTGTATCAAGGTTATTAAGTCCGAAAGATGGGTTTTCACAGATTTTTTTAACCTTTTCCGTTCAAAAAGGCAGATAACGCATAGAAGCTGCAAGACGTAATCATAATTTTAATTTTGGACCATTATTGTACAATTAAATGTTGTTAAAGAATCACAGTATACGCCCACCCGGTATGGCGATTGTTGAACTTTGGTAGGATGTGGAAATCACGTGATTCATTACTTTTGCACTTACAAATTTATGCAGTTTCGGGCAAAACCGACGCTCCAAACGCTACGAGATTAAAACCACAAATCTTCATACCTTTAAGTTTAAAATTTGTTTTATTACTTTGTAATTGTCATATTTAAAAAAATAAAGTATAGAACGGTATATTGAAGTGATAATGTCAAATTTGATTTAAATATTCAATTGCCAACAGCGTTTAGCATTGTGGGAAGTTCACCTTCAATGCGTTCTCGTATTAATTCACCTCGATTTTGTTGGATAAGTTGCTTTACATTGTAGAACCACTCACCTATGGAAAAAGCGAACAGATTAATTTAGAATATTATTAGTGTTAACAAATGCTAACCTATGTTGGTATTTGCTATACAATCCTTAAAGGCTTGACAACCTTCCATGCTACTTAGAACTCCATATACGGAGAGGTCAGCTAAGTTGGGTTGTTTTCCACCCATGAACTTTGTCTGACGTTTACTCAACTCTTTAGTCCATTTGTTGCAGGCGTCGTAGATATGCGAGCGTACATCTTCTGATAAATGGTGACGTTTCTTCAGGATCTTTGCTATGCCCCACATGGCGGTGGCGCCAGCGTAGACCATTAGATTGCGCTCCCATCTAGGAAAGTGTATGTCCCATTCTCCAGCTTGGGAGAACCATTCGAATGTTTCGAATGCCTCGTTTAAAGTTTGGTAACAATTTGGCGATATAAGGTGGACGAGATGAGAATCGGCCCATGTACGCCACTTGCGTTCTGTCCTAAAACGATAATCTTAAAATATTAAAAATCCATTCATACTTAATTAAAGAATATCATACTCTTCTGCGTCTTTTGTATGGCCCTTGGGCGTATGGTCCTGGTACATTAAGAAATACTTGTTCATTATGTCGTGTTTTTTCTTCTGGCTGTCATCGAAGAACGAGATAATTGGATAGAACTGTGCCAATTCCCCAACATCCGTTTTCTTATCATTCAAGTATGTTGCTATCAATGAAATGATCGCACTCGAATCACTCATTTGTACATAACGACCATCCCGTTGGCGTATCAACACCATGGGCACTTTCTTTTGTGACGACCACTTGATATCCTGGCGCAGAACAGCGTCCACTTCAACGATTTTGTATGAAATGCCCATGAAGTCTAAGAAAGCCCTTACTTTGCAGCAGAAGGGGCAAGTCTGAAATTGAAACAGCGTAATGTCCAGACCAGAGCTGTCCTTGGGATTGACATAACGCTTGGTTATCCTGACATTCGATGGAAACTCATTAATGATAGCCGGTGGTGTTCGTTCGTGTTCCTTGTGAAAGTTCGTGTCTCTCCAATTACTGTACAAGGAATAAACGGTGCCACCGGTGGCCCCTAAGGTGGTTCCCAGAACTGCCAATTTCAGAGTACTTGGACCTCCAGACCGTCCCGATTTTGAAGTGGCCGTCGACTGCAGACGCCTTTGCCCATAGTTACGTGATGTTTCGGTCCAGTTCCTGGCACTCCTCAGGTATAAGTAATGCCGCATGAAGGCATTGTTTATTCGTTGCAAAGACATGACTAGATTTTTTGTAAATTATTAAACTTGTTTTGTTTTTATTACCACAATTTTCACAGTCCCAATATTTTCACAAAAAGGAATACTTCACCCGCTCTCAGCAAATGTCAGAATCAGCCAGAATTGAATCATGATGATTTAATCAGCTGATTAGGGTAGTGTTTTCAACAACTAAAACCGATTAACCGGATATTCCTCATTGGATGGCAATCGATTATCAGCCAAGAGCAAACTAAGATTGTCTCATGAAATATGATTTTCACTCTGTTACTGAGTAGTTTTTTTCAGCATTCCATAATGGTTCCTTTATAAAGGATGCCGGCAATAACACCGAAATTGCAATTTCGGCCACTTTTCGTTTAGGTTTCTTACAATTATTCTAGAAAACTTTATTACAAGTACTTTTCGTTGACAATGTCTATATCGTCCTTTCCTTAATTTCCCTTTAAATTAATGTTTTAATATTTTTTCTTGCTGACTTTGTGCTGATTGTTTCTAAAACTGTAGACAAACTCAGGTTTATTCGCATAAATATATATTATTTGATGTCATCAGTGGTCCGAAAGGAAATGCTTATTTATTTATTTTTTGAATTATGTGGTAAAAAAATTAAGAAAGTTAAGTGTTTGAGATATGTTATTAGCTTTAATAATGTAGGTAAAGTTCATTTATTGTTTTTTTTTTTTCCATTTCAGTAGAATAAATAAAAAGATTAGGCACTACATTACTTGAATGATGGATTTTTACTTCGTTTTCTATTCGAAAGTGAAATTTTAAACTCAGGAATGGATGTTGATTAGTACAATAGGAGATAGAATTGAGTTGTTGGCCAATTTTTGTAATTTGGTTGTTGTACCCTCATTCTTAAACATATAAGAAATTATAAATCAATTACGACAAAGTAATGCATGATGAATTTTGTATGTTCTTCGAAAGCGTCATTTCAAAATCGATTTGGGATTGAAATTCGAATAATCCAATTATGGTGAACTCTATAACAAGTATTTGGAAGGCATAACAAATATTTGGAAGAGAAAATTTTGTGGTAGTACAACTGGATAAATTCATTAATTCCATAGTGATTTTACAAATCTAATTTATTTTGCTATGTCGCTCATAGTTTTTGGAGCGTAATCTAACGAAATTTTGCATTAATGCCATATATTTAAGGCAGATTGCTATTGAAATTGAGATTTACGTGATACATTACTATATCCAAAGATTTTCAAATATCAGAGTAATGTAAGTTTCTACAGATGTCGCAGGAATATTTTTACCTAATTTTAGTAAATGAGCAACTTTGAAGAAACTCGAACAAATGTAGTTTAGACTATGATGATTTATAGTGAGTTTTAAATATAGTCCCATTGCGTCCTGGCCGCAAGAAAACACAAATTAATTGGTAAGAAGCATTCGTAAAATATTGTCGTTTCAATATGCCGAAGTTAATCGCTTTTCGAAATGTTTATGGTGAATACCTCACTGCAGTGGGACAGTTTAAAATTTCTAAAGACATTGTCAGAAACTGGACTTTAAAACTTGCCCGTAACAAAATTAAAACTTGTGCTATACAAAAGAAAAAAAGAAAAAATTATGTGTTGTGAGTTTTTTTAACTATAGTGGCTTTTGTAGTGAAATGCGTTATTCAGAAGTCTGACTATATTTAAAACATTCTTTGCTCATTAACGAAATAAGAGTATAGCGAATAGCATATATGTTATCAATACTGATAAGAAATATTTTTGCATTCCGTCTAGCAATATGTACACACTGAGAAAAAGCATATAGGTGACAATGTAAGCCTGAAACATGACAGGGACGAAATTCTATGCTTAAATTGCCAAATGTCCTCTCGTGGATGCGAAAAAGTAACTAACAAATTTAAAAAATTCAAGACTCTCACTAATAGCTAATTCGCCACTGAACTCTGTGACATGAATATATTTTGATCAATCACTAGAGCATCTGAAACAACATTTTGAACATGAGAATTTCTTTGTGTATTTCTTCCAGTATATTTAAATACATTCACTTCCGATGTTTTTTTTGTTACTTTGTAGTTCTATATCCAAATTGCTTGCGTATGTTTTTTAGGAACCTCGTTAATGGGACAGCGCGAAAATTATTTAACGACAATACAATTTCCGAAATGCATTAAAAAGTTGTTATAAAATTCCTTGTCTTTGGACTGTCTATGTCATTGTCAATTAATGATGTCAAATTTAATAACGCCAAACTTCCCGTTATATTGAGTAGCTTTTATTTGCAATCACACAGCATAGCAATTCCTACCAAATGCGCTCTGGGGTCCACCTGTATTAAGAATGCAAGCACCGCTGAAGAAGTTTGCGTCTTGGACAGCGAAAGCGGCTGCCTTCGCAAATATTCAAGTAAATGCCATTTGGATGTAGCCGCATGCAAACTGAACGTAAGTGAGTACAGAACTGATTATTGTTTTCGTATTTTCATATTTGTTTCGTATTTTCTTATCTTGTGATCGCCTTGTATAGACTATACCGACTATAGCAACATCTATTGTTCTATGGATTCATCATATATGTGTGAAGAGGGCTATGAACACTGGATTATATTTTTTGAGCATGAATAGAATAAGAATAACCTTAGCTCAGTTGGTGACCAAAAAAGCGGAAGGCATCAATCGTCACTGGAAACTGATTGATAGTCTTCAACATTTGTCTTGTTTCTCAGACTCATATTCCCACCACTTTTTACCTGATTATGAGGCTGCTTGCTTTTCAAACATTCTCCTAATATAAATTGTCTAAAATGTTATAAGTTTGCGTTTAGTTTGTGGATAGATGTATAACAATAAAGTTGTATCTTGCCAAGATGTGGAAATTCATAGTGGTTTTTCTCATATGCCGAAATTGCGTCGCACTGAGTGGTAAGTAACATTAGCGGGTGATCACGGCAATGTTGTTTCTCCAAAAGTTACGTTGGAGAGTGAGTGGTGTAATAATCGACGTATTTGCGACATTATTTCGCCGCAGAATAAATGTGAATATTCAGTGTATAATATCGATTTCCGGCTAACTAATAATAATAGTATTATTTAGATTTTAGTAGTTAAATTATAGCATTTACACAATCCTTTGTTACCTTAGCTTTGTTACTTTAAAGCCATCGTTCATTCGAAATATATTCTGTTATGTATTACTGCTTCGGATCAGTAAGAAGAATAGCAAGCTCTTGATATGGTAAGGAGTGTTTTGAAGCTAAAAAAGAATCATGAAATTCAATATGAAAAAGCAACATCACAAAGAACATTAAAAGAATTATTTTCAGAATATATTTTCAGCATATTACTGCTTTGGCCTGTGTGAGCAGGCTTAATGTAAAATTCAAAATTTCTTGACATTTTAGACATGTGACATAAACTTCCTATGTCGATGGCTGGATGGGTGGTTTAATAAAGTTTTTTTTTCAGCGGATTTTTAAATAAGACATATTCTTAATCTTTGTTTTAAAAAATTAAACAGCAAAAGCACCTTTTTCGGCTTGCAATCGGTCGCTATCAGAAGTGCAAAATGTCGCTCGTTATCCCAGAGAAATTCCAACATATTCTGCGTATTATGAATACCAACATTGACGGTAAACGCAAAGTTGGTATCGCCATGACTGCCATCAAGGGCGTAGGTCGCCGTTACTCCAACATTGTGTTGAAGAAGGCCGACATTGATCTGACCAAGCGTGCCGGTGAATGCACTGAGGAGGAGGTTGAAAAGGTTGTCACCATTATCTCCAATCTCTTGCACTACAAGGTCCCCAACTGGTTCTTAAACAGACAAAAGGACATCATTGAAAAAAATACAATCAATTTCTTTAAAGTACCATCCATCGTATTTTTCCATCTTGATCTTTTGTTTTGTATGTCAGTGATGTATAAATTTTCTTGATCGGAAAACAAGAAAAAAAAAAAAAAATGATTCGGTTCTGTTTTTTTGTAGAGGCAAAAAAGTGATCCATGAGAGTAAATGAAAAGATTTTTATTTAATATTTAATACTACCGCTGTGTTGAATTCTTCCAGAAGACGGTTACCTCTCTTTTGTCTTTTATCGAAAATCCGGTCCAGATCAATAACTCTAACCCAAAAGCTTTTCCAGATAGTTCATGACTTATGGAACCAAAAAGGAAAAAAATGTTATAAACCATTTTTCAAAATTTTCTAAAGGTATATAATACAGATTATATTAAGAATAAATGTTCTTATTGTATTGATAGACATATAACCGAATTTGAAATCCAATAACCTACAGACTAACATTATATTTTTGTACGTTATAATTGACGCACAATTTTGAGAAAAAAGTCATGAAATTTCAAAGATGACAAAAAATATTAAAAACTGAATAATTAAAGGGGTTGATGGCTTATATGCTATCCTCCCCTATCCATTGCCAGCAAAGCCAAAACGAGTACACTCGCTGCTAGTTTGTAAAACACGCACTCCCTTTTAGTACCTCCCCTACAAAATGACCAATTTTGCAAAAATCACTTTAATGCTGCCTCGCATAATACAACGCGTGGTATTGGGACAATGTGCAACAACCCTTCTTATATTTCTCAACTGTTTTATCATAAAACTTTGCTCATTATAAAACTTTGTTTATAGTAATTTTTTTCTAAACTCTATGGATAATCTCTTTACCGGTAACTCGCCCACAAAATACTAGATTTGACCTAAACGGCTTTTTCGAATTGGAATAGAGTTCATACATTCGGTAAGCCAAAAATTATGTAGGTCAGTCTAACCAGATGGGGAAACATAACGTAACTTGTGAATCTTAGGAAATTGTCTTACCTCTTGTAGAGTTCTCCCACATGAAACACTGAAAGAATGTTAGCCAAACTTATTAAGGCTTTCCAATATGGCTGTAGTTACGAGAAAGTTCAATGTTTCGGATAGTAGCACTAATGGGCAAATTATAAAGCAAACTTATTCAAATTTGGCTAGAGATTATATAGTGAGAGTATTTATAACTTAAGTCTCTTGATCGTGTTTTCTGCACTAGCTAAATTGTTAATTTGTTTCTTCCTTTTACTCTTTAATAATTTAAGTTGACCCCAGTTCAAATAAGTTCCAAGCCTATTTGGATTTAATTAGATCAACCGACATCGACTTCGAAGAATTGCTTGATAAAGACGCAGTTAATGATGCTAATTTCATTTGGGACAATATTTTGCCCTTAATGCAACAGGAATTTGATCAATCGGAAGACTATACCCAATCGTTGCCTTGCAAATGGCCGGGTAATACGGTTTGTAACAATACATACGAGCCCGTTTGTGTCACTAACCTCAGGTGCATTTTTACCGTGCGAAATAAGTGTCTGGTAGATCAACTGAATTGCGGCTGCAGTAAGTACTTCCACCGGGAAATATGCATTTCTTCTCTCACCAAAACTCTTCTTAATTTCAGATTCGCATTATGTGTTGCCCTCGAAATTTTGCAAAAATTTTTCGAGCCCCGACTATAAACGTTGTAATATTAAATTAATTATACAGTAATTGTTGTTTCCGTTATTTCTTTCCCGAATAAAACGTGATTTCTCTGATAACGTAGTCTGGTTGCATTCTTCTTTGTTATAACCAAAATATCACGTACCGCAAATGAGAATATTTCTACATAAATTAGTGGCGATTCACAGAGACTTCAATTAGTCTACTTTGTTACAGTGAACAGTGCAGTGCAGTTCTTTCAGTTCTAAGTTTAAAATGAAATTTACCACAATCAAATTCATCGCACTCATTATGGTGGCAGGTAAGAATAAGTAAAGTGATTAAATTTAAGATATTTTAATAATGATTGGTCATAATATTCCTATAAAGCTCAAAGCTTTTATCCAACTTTACTTTTTTTTTGATTGAAATTTAACTATGAGAACGATTAATGTTAGTGGCAGTTAAAAAGAGTTTGAGTAACTGTCAGACCTTTTAAGAAACAAACCGACGTAATCCAAATAAGAAAATTGAGGCAAATTCGTCATTCGAAATGGCACGTAGAATATCGGGTCCCACTATATGTATAATGAAAGAAGTTATAACAAGCGATAAGAAATATTACGATTGACTAAACTGAGTTGAGTATAACTTTTCTAGATTATTTACAAAAACGTGAGTTTTGTCAAATCTGGCACTTAATATTGGGGGGTACCAGGCCGTGGTGAGCTCGTTCATTTACAGTTCCATACAGTATATTGTAGAAAAACGTAAGTGGGCAAACTTTTTGGTGGATTCGTGTAGATAGGAAAATAGAATAATAAACCAACGTCATATTATTTACATTAAAATAGACAAACTGACAGATCAAAAACTGACATAATCTATTTCTTAGATTCAATAAACGGAATTTTATATACAATTTGTCGACTGTTGAAATGTTCGAAGTGTTCACCAGTATAGGATTGTATCAGGGTTCGAAAACATGATCATACGAATGGCAGTCTATATAATAAATAAATGTTTTCAGAAGGAATAAATAATTGCTAATAGAAAACTTATAATAAAAAATCAAAATCACATCATTATATAGTGTACTTTAGGTCGACAAATACAATTGAAAACGAACACTCTCCAAATGTTGTAAAAATGCAAGATAGCATTATAAAATAGTAGTAAAATTGAGTTATGAAAAATTTGTCATTTTACATGGGTCGCAGTAACTTTGACTATTCTCTAACCCAGATCACCATTTGGGATAATATTTTTACTGGCGTTTACTGTTAGAATTGGTGAGTTGTTATGTCTACCAGCAGTCTAACTAGCCGAATAAACGGACATTGCTTTACCGAATTTTTTCTTGAGGTACCTTTATACGAGTATATATGTACATATATGAATACACATACATATATGTATTTATATGTATGCTTCCATACCTAAGGGTAAGGACGTAAAAAGAATTAATTATTGTAATTTTTAAATCTAATTTTTACCAACAATTTTCGTCATTTCACGTGCTAATTCCTGATTTCGGTTAAGTCAAGTACTCAGATATCAATGACATAATATAAATTTTGATGAGATATGACAGAATAGGTACAAAATGGAAAGGACATTTGTTTAGCCTTTTTACAACAGATCCAAGTGTCCATTTAATTTCCTTGTAATGGAGATATCAGAAAATGGGAACTGATATTTTGCGTCACAATCGTTTATGTACGATTAAACATTTGTTAAGTATATGTACAATTGCAACCATTATGCAGGGTCAACCATTTAGTAGTTCCAAAACCGCCGGTCTGGCAAGGCTACCAGCTGTTAAATATCTGTCATCTGTAGTGTTATTTATTTAGTGAAAGGTTTGCCATTTACGAATATAAATCGCTTAATAATAATAACTTAATAACAACTACAAAAGAAGTGATTCGATCGTGGACACTTCTCGTTTATTACGGGGTGATTATGATCGTCATAATCGACTTGCTGTGCAAGGAATTTTCAAGATTATAACGAAATTTTCAGGAACTGGAAGCGTTGCAGTTGTGGTCAGGTCTGTGCATCATCGCAATATACGCACTGCCGAAAATATCGCTTCTGTTAGTGAAAGTGTGGCGGATAATCCGAATTTTAATTCAGAGGACTATGAACGTATGATAACCGACTGTATTTTGACCTGCAATTGAATATGCTATATGTGGTTTAATAAGATGGTGCCATGAGCCACACAACACGATCGATTTTGGTTTTATTGCATGATAAGTTTCCAGAAAGCGTAATTTCACGTTTTGGCGACCTCAATTGGTCATCAAGATCATACTTCAAAAACCGTGTTAACGCGGATAATCCCCAAATGTTAGAGCATTTGAAAACCAACAATCGACCGATCGAAACGTGCGGAAAGTGGTCGAAAACTACCTCAGAAGGATCCAGGGTAGGTGCAACCAATACAGCGGCGGTCATTTAAATGGCACTGTATTTCATGGCAAGTTCCAAGCATTATAATGAAATAAGAGTTTCATTGAACTCATAGCTTTGTGTGTGTTTTATTTAATTTTACTTTTGAAACCCGAAAATGGATAACCGGGTATATTATGTGATATTTCAGGATCTATAACAATAGTTATAACATTGTTGAAGTTAGCTGATCATCAATTAGATATTAGCATTTGATAACGAAAATATTTAACAACTACATTTCCACATTGTTATTTACAGAGGCATAATTGTGTACTCACTCAACTTTTCACTTTGTTATCCCTTGTCAATCCTAAACGTTTTTTATTTCAAAGAAAATCACAAATTCAAACATTTATTTCAATACTGACGACAACTCAATGATAACGATATCAAACGAAAAAAAGAGACCTCTAGTATTTACGAATCTTTAACAATCCTTGATGCATTTAAATATATAAGGAAGTACTTGAAGTTAGCTTCGTTACGTAGAGCTACCTTTGGACCAAATCTGGTTTAGCTCTTTTTTGGCAATTGATCAATTTACATCTGTCTGGCCAGCTGGCCATTAACGAATTTAATCAATCTTTAATGCAGAAAAATGAATGGATAACTAAAGTTGATATTCACTGAGCAACAAATTTTGCAAAACAAAACAGTAAAGCCATGTAAAGTATGGTAAATCTAAAAAAACATTGCAATTTATTTCGGTAGAGAGGTTTATTTATTCCCTAATTTTATTCTCTATCGAACAAGACAATTACTATAATATTCTGCTTTACGGTCCTTCGCTTCTCTCATAAAGCGTACATGAAATCATAACAGCAAAAATGATTTTTTAATAATATTTCACATATACCATGTAAAATATGAGAGATACTTCAAATTTCATAAAATAATTATGAAAAATAATTAAAACCCTACGCAAAAAAAAAAAAAAAAAGAAAAAATAGAATTATTTTTTCCATGCATAATTCGAGTGCTGGTATTGTGGCCGCTTATTGTAAAAGTGATATATCGCATTACTAAATTTATTTTTTAAATGAACCAAAATCAAATCAAAGTTAGATCTGGAACATTCTGGGAACTACATTAACACATGTCATTTGTCTTTTTTGGGGGGTACGTTTGAAACTTGCAAGGCAGTCTATAAAAGTCTATAAATAGCTGCTATTGAACCGATAGTTATACGTAAGCAAAATTAGACGATTTATATTCTCTTCTGTTTTTTTCTTATTTACTTTTCCAGTGCTTTCCTCCACTGTTCTCGCTAGACCGAGTATGACCCTGCAAAATAAATTGTCACGGTTACTGATGAACCCCGATTTCGATGACATGGATAATGCTATTCTTGACCGCGATGATGACCACTGGCAGGAACGTGAGCAATTACGCGGAATGTTGTTGAAAAATAGAGAGCGGCCATCAAGCACGAAGGAGCGTTCGGATCTTAAGCAATCAATCAATAATACAAAATATCAACCATCTGAGGAAAGTTTTGAAGACGAAGTGGATGAAAGCACCGAAACGGTACCAACCACAACAGCTGCCCCAAATATGGTTATGATGGGCTTTGCGCCAATCAGAACGATGTTTAATCGATTCATTGCAATGATGAGAAGTTGAATTCGTTAATGTCGTAATACACATATGTATATATACTCGTATATATATTTAAACATCTTATGTTTTAATAGTTTTAAGAACTTTTAGCAGCTAAACAACTTAAACAATAATACAATAAAGAACTAATAACTCAGTTAAAACTGGTCCAGTAAATCGTTCATTCATCATTCGATATTCAGTAATAAACCAATAATAATACATGAAATAAGAATGATAAATTAATGTTAAATTTCAAAATCATAATGATTAATTTTAATTTAACGACTAAATTATATTCACCGCACATGAAAAGTCGTTGACCTAAAGCGCCAATTAGTGATTCCAAACTTCGATATGATGTGAAGCATTTTACTTTCGTCCTTGATGCAATATCGCATAGCAGAAGAATTGTGCAACGTCCAACTGGTTTCTTGTTTCCAAAAAAACAAACATGGCTGTAGTTCATTTAGTTTTTTGAACCATAGAATAGCTACAACTAAAGAACTGCAGTCAACTTGAAATGTTTGCATGTTAATGCTATTAGATCTTGTTTTTGTGATTTTGTCTTGCGCTTAAGCATTGCATTTAACGGAAAATGAAATTGTAATGATAGCGGTAGACACTGAAAAATGTACACTCTATTATCTTATTATGCTCAAGTTATGGCATAGTGTTTCTTATACTGTATCCGCAGGCAGCATTCTTGATTTATACTCGCCAAGTAGGATATATTGTTTAGCGATTAATCCGAACGCCTAATTTTACAAACATTTTGATATTTTCCTTACACAGATGATATCTTTTAAAATAGTTTAAACTTTTTTTTATCATTGTTTAACGGCCTCAGTAACTTTGTACGCAAAAATGTATAGTTTGTTGAATTGCCCACTATGTAGTACCTGCTCATGGAATTGACATTAGTACAAAAGTGCTGGTTGACAATTCTCGGCAAAATTTGCTTAGTTTCATTTGCCGAAATTTTGAGATGCCAAATATAAAAATGCTGTAGATGATAGAAAACTGAAAAGTTTTAATTATAAGTCTATCCCTCACACAAATTGTGATTGGCGGTTTTTTAAGTACATGGCGATATTTTTGGTGATATTTTTAAAATTGGTCTCACACTATTTTTGCTTATCTTATTTAAGGATAACCTTTGTCTCATCGTAATTGATATGCTGTGATCAATACGTCATTTTACTATATCCTTTTCTCTATAAAATGTGATCTTGTAGAATTATTAAACATATTATTGGTTTTAGACTAATGGTGGCGCTGAACGTTTAGGAACATAAAAATAAATTGTCAAATGGTAATTGATGAAGAAAGCCTAAAGAGAAAAATCCATTGTTCCATGTTCAATTTAGAAAAGTAATGCTTTAAAGACATCGTGATGCTTTACGATCAAACGTATGTTGAGATCGCAAAAAAGTGGAAGGTGTAAAATGTATTTTACATTATTGTATTTATATTTTAAACTAATTCAAAGTCAGTCATTCAAATGGACTTATATTAATTTTAAGCATAAAAATACTATTTTTTTAGTCAATCAAATTGTTTGTTTTTAACTGTTGGTATGGAAAATTTGTGTCGTTGCTGATTATAGTTTCCTATTTCCTATTCCTGTCTCCAAATCAAATTTTTTTAGCCCTCAAAGATCTTAAGTGCTGCAGAAATAAAATGAAAATGAAATTACTTTTAGAGCATTTTGCAGTAAATATTTTGTAGAAATACGTTTCTTACCTGATAATGTATATATACCTATATATACATTATCATTATATATATATATATATATATATATATTTGTCGTTATCCACAGAAAGTCTGCTATGTTTCAAATATAAAAATATTTCCAAAAATAATTACAATTCTAAACCAAATTTTTTGAGATTTTTGAAATAACGTCGATATTTTTCTGATATATATAAGTATATATGTATAATATATATGTATATATATATAACTGATAAGATATTAAGTAACATGCCCTCTAGAGGACACAAACGTTTTGTCTCCGAAGGAGACGGTGCCCATATTAAACCACCAACTATTCCATTACATGACTAAAATTTATCTAAACCACAACAACTATAACAAAAACATTGAAGGAAGCATTTTTTAAGAAAAGGAGAACAAAAAAAAAAGTAAAAGAAACAACAATAATAAAGAAAAAAAAAACAAAAAAAGAAACACCACCACAATTTTGACTACTTTGAATTTTTAACTTATCGATGAAGAAGAGGAGGGAAGAATAAACTGAACTCCCCTCTCTCTCTCTTTCCCATTAAACAATCAATTTACTTCTACTCTTATTACAAATATTATAATTAACTAAAATATACCTATATAATAAAGCCTCTTTTTTGTGAAAGGACATTTATCTATATTTCATAAAGGAAAAACTAAAAAAAAAAAGAAAAAACTATAAGGAATAAACCCAATACTTTGAAAAAAATTCAGCACATAAACTGAATTATAATGGAAATTTTATACCTATACGATTTTCTATGTGAGAAGAAGAAACAGGAGAAACAAACAACAAAACAAATTCTTAAGAAACGAAAAAAAAAAATATTGAAACACAATGAATAAAATCAAGATTTGATAAACAATTTTATGTAACACACTTTCGATAGCATTAACAACTAACAACAACAACATAAATCTTTGTAAATTCCTTAAGATCATCATTATTCTCATTATCTAACAACATAAACATAAATATATACTAATACCAATCATTTATATATTAAAAAAAACGTATATATATATATATATACATTATCAAGTAAGAAACGTATTTCTACAAAATGAATAACGTATTTCACTTTTTATAAATAACGACAAAAATGATTAAAAAAAAATCTATTTGTTTTTTTTTCATAAAATTATCGACATTACTAACGTTATTTAAAAATTATTTTTAGAAATATTTTTTCCATTAGCTCATTTCCAACAATTGAAATCATGTTTACGGAGCTTCCGCTTATTTCTTATAAGATTTGATTTATTTCTCAGAAAATTGATTGTAGTTGATATATTTTCAATTGTATTTAAGAATTTCTAAAATAATTCTGATTGTGTATTCGTGTTGCAGGAATTTCGAAGCGATTCGGAACACTTCGAAACTTTTTCACACATAATAAAATTTGTAAACAATGTTTTCAATTTCTGAAAAGTAAAATATAAAATAAGTAAAATATTGTTGTCGTTGATCTTTCATTAGCGAAAACATTCACAATTCTTCTTTACTCTGATTGTTATTATAAAATGTAATTAGTAAATTATAAAATTTTCTATCTAATAAGAATAATACAATTTTCTGTAAAATGCGGTATTATAAATTGCAAAATTTGTCGTATTAAATTAAATGTTTTTCCAATTTCTCGGCAAAAGCAAAAGTGCGGGAAATTGAATTTTCTATTTTGGGCATAAATCACAGATGAACACTAAATTATTGATAGATATGTAAGCATTAAATTGCAGGATGTAACAGTGATCGAACAGACTGTACATCCAGACTGTACATACAGACCAAATTATTACAAATTAAAAATGCTTTTTGTTTGTAAAATTTAGCACTGATCATCCCAGTTGTAGAGTATCCAGTTATGAGTACAAAAATTATATTTCCTTTATTTTATGCAGTGCTTTGTAAGTTTTTCCATGCTGCCTGCTGTAGTTATTGCTGACAGTGTTGTTGTTTGTTGTTAACATGGTTATTGAAAACAGTTGCGCCCAATTACATGAGTGAGTACCCGCAAATGTGGCGAGTATCACATTTGGACCATTTCAAGGTCGATGATAAAAACATAAAATTAGTGTCAATATGCAGTTATATTAATTGGCACCATGGAATGCTTGGATTTGGGAAAATCTCATATTGCTTTTAACCAACTTTATCGATTTGGATTATGATTAATCTGTTCGGCACTGTTCGGCAAATATAGTTAAGCATTGCTAAGTTTTTGTAGATTCTGGTGCTATTTTTAAATTCTTTTTTAAATGTATTGTGCAGTTTTCGACACTCATAATTTGTTTGAACTATAAGGTCCTATGGTATTAATTTTCCTCCCAAGATCAAATTTAATATTTCCAATTTGCGGGTTTCTTAACTTTTTGCCATTGTCGTCGGCCAACTAGTAAAAATGAATATACGTTCTAGTAATTACTGGAAACTTGCTTCGCCAACAATTTACCATGTTATAGATTTAGACAGACTGCAACATGATTTTAATTGTCGAAAAAATGGGAAGTTTGGTATGACTTCCGCTCGTAAATCATTGGTAATAATTACGTAGTAGCAAAAAATATAGAAGAGTGTAGTTAGCAAAGTCGTAATTTATTATAGCGCGTGAAATAAATGACTTCATAATAGTGCTAAATGTTCAGGAAGCGCAATATTTTATGTTGCTGTTGCAATAGCATTATTACAGCAATATTTGTCAATGTAGATTACGTTGAAGTTATTGTAAAAATAAATTCCAGTTTTCTGCAGAACGTTAGGCTTATTAAGGTCCATTACCAAACGGGTATCTGGTTCTATTTGGAATTTATACCCCTCTCTCTCTCTTCATCAATTTCATTTTGAGCTTGTCTGTAACTTTTACGAAGGCTATCGTAAATAATTTAGAATTAAACGGAGTTTGCCTCTTCTTATAATTGAAAATTGTATCTAGTTGATAATTGGCAGGCACAATTGTCCTTTTTTAAAGTAATTAATTTTTAAAATAGCATAGCGTACCAGTGATATATTTGATGCATTTTTTTAGAATATTAGAATGATAATACTTCTTATTATTAGTAGAATAGAAGTATAATTTTCTTCATACTGTTTAGAAAATTATGATTTAAACTTTAATAACCGATCCATATTTTGATAAGGTTCTAAACACACACTTTGTACCAGATCTTGAAGTGTCGCAACTTGTCAAATTCTGTACAATTTGTGATATAAAAATGAGCTTCCAATTGTGAGCCAACAAAAATACTTTTATTTCCCGGGCTGTGGGCTATCTTGAGCATCGTAATGATATCGATAAAAATTAACTTCCATTAAGGACATTTGAACTTTGCTCAGAGTTTATGAAGGGTATTCATAAAATGTTGTAAAATGAACTCTTTCAATTTCTTCTGCTCTATCAGCCATAGTCGAAAGCATTTACACAAAGCTGAACTTTTTAGAGAGTTTCTTAAAATGGCTTTATTTGTTGTTGTTATAGAACGAAGTCCTTTTAGGAGACTCCAAAAATTGTAGATTTGTGTAAATAGTTTTGAGTACGGCTGTATTTTAAAAAACTGCGGCAGAGTCATTGAAACTTTTAATTTCCAGATACTCTCCGAACTGAAATGTTGTTGCTCAAGTAATATATATACTAAATTTGTAATATTTTTAAATGAAATCCATACAAATGCGTCCCTCGTATATGGTTCTAATGTTCAGATACTCCGCATGTCTTTTTGTGCATTGCTAAAGTTTTGTAAGAACTAACACGCATCTTGTATACTGATTAATTTCTATACTTTGAACATCGAATGATTAATTGACGAAATTATAACATTATACCAACTTACTTAAATACTTGCAAATTTTTATTTCGGACTCTACAGACATTTTATTCACATTTAATATTCGAAAGTGTTTTTATTTCTGAATAAATAAATTAGATTTCGCATCACCAGGATCTACAATTTCTAGTTAGTTTTGAACTCATTAAAGATGTTGGATAACCCCGTTTAAATATCTCAATATTATATTTTAATTTTATCCGTTTAGATGAATTCTGTTAAAAAAATTGTCTGAGGATTATCCATTTTTCGGTTTCAAAAGTAAAGTTAAATAAAGCACACTTATTTCATTATAATAATTATTTCATTATAATGCTTAGACCTTGCCACTATGTATAAAATACAATGTCATTTAAATGACTGTCTCTGAGTTGGTGGCAGCAGTGGATCCTTTTAAGCATCCACTTGACGTCGCCAAAACATGAAATTACACTTTCTGGAAACTTCTCATGCAATAAAGCCAAAACCGATCGTGATGTGTGGCACATGGCACCGTCTTGTTGAAAGCATATATCGTCCAGTTGATAATGTTCAAGTGCAGGAGAAACAAAATCGGTTATCATACGGTCATAGCGCTCTGAAGTGAAATCCGGATTATCCGCTACACTTTCACTAACAAAACCTATATTTTCGGAAGCGCACATTGCGATTACACACGCCTGACCACATCTGTAGCGCTTCAAGAGTCTTCAAAATGCTTTACAATCTTGCCAATTTATTCGTGCAGTGACCATGTTTGAATCACCGGTTTTGTAGTTAGTTTTAACTATTTACAACGCGCTCTTTGGTTGTTAAACCACTAAACGGATATCTCTGTATATGAAAACAAATCGAAGAAAGTAATTGATGCCCCAAGGTAATATTTCGTTTAATGCCAGAGGGGGAGCCAACGCGCACGTTTAAGTTCTCCAGCATCTCATAGCTCCAACGATTCTAATAAATCATATAAAACGTTGTGGGAAAGGGCATTTTTATATTTATGGACCATTTTTAGTGCAGATTTTGGATTTCCACTTTCGCGCATTCTCGTCGTCTATGGCTGGAAAGAAATTGGTTGTGGGTAATCGATATTGTATTGTACTATGCGTACACCATTCTTTTTCCCCAATTTGCGAAATTAGAATAATCGTCGAATAAGAATGAAAATAAGCTATTTATTTATGTAAAATAGTTTCTAAACTTCTCAAATTTATTATGAATTTTGATTTTTCTATGTGTAATCATTATATTATTACTAGTTATTTCTATTTTCTATGTAAAAGAAGTAGATGATAAAGGTTTTTAGTGTAAAATAAATGTCGATTTTTTTTCTTAGGACTAACATCACATCTGGATCACTCGCTAACAACAATAACAGCATTAGATATCATATTTCATGGATGGGGTAAAATTATTAATCAATTTCAAACCAATTCGCAAATATGTGGCGTTTACTTATTAGTTGCTGTTTAGTTCATTTGGTATCAATCATTTTCCAATAATTTGTAGCGGATCACTTTGGCCAAACCGATGCTTTCGCAGAATGCACTGCCAACGCGTGATATGCAACCTTTAATGGAAATCAAATGAAACAAACACATCGGATTTAGATTATTCCGTTGTACTCGATGTACATCACAGGTTCATTAAGTTCATTTTAATCACACGCACCGATTAAAAATTTCAATAATCGCAAGAACACCATCGCTCGAGAACTTGCAAAGTCTCAGAGACAACCAGAAGTTGAAAAGTTCTTTAGCTACAATCTGTAGTTGCGTACGCGTCGATACTTAGAACGGATATGAAACCGCCACATCTAAATGCATTGATTAAATTGCCCGAAAAGCAAATAACAAGCGAACTTTGAAAATGCAATAGACTGAGGTGGCCGGTCGCCAGCCAGTTTTGGTTGACTGACTGGCAAAACACTTGGAAATTCGTTTGTATTTTGCTTATTGGTTTTTACCCATCCATCGCTACGAGCTAAGCTGAGCTTATCTGAACTAACTGAGAGAAGTTATGTTGAGTGTGACCAAGTAGTCAATCTCTAACATACCCCACTTCCATATGGACACATTAAGGTGTTGAGGAATGATTAATATGTTTTTATTTTGGGGGTAATTCAAGATTTTCGAACATTGTAGTTTTCTAGCCTCGTTGTGGTTGCGCAATTTTAACAAGAATTCTGTGTTCAAAACGAAGTTGTTCCAAACGTATGCGCTCTACAGACGATCAGTGTGAAAACGGAGTTGTTGAATGTTCAAAGAGAAATACTGTAATACATAATGCGATTTTCGCATTTTCAATGCACTGGAATGTTTGCTTCATATGCATTTTGGTAATGAGATGGTGGACTGTAGTGGATTTCTTATATAATTAGTTTTATTAATTAAAATCGCGTTTTACAACCCTCGATCTCAATCTTTACAAAAAACACAATGCCTTAAGGTACGTTTTTATTTATATAATTTGTCCAAAAATTTTAAAAGCGTTGCCAAATGAAAAATTGCTAAAAAATTGTCAAGTTCGATAACAACCCATTTGTTGTTTTAAAGGAGTGCCTTTTGTGAACTATCTTCATTTCTTCACATTAAGTATTCAACGGGTTTTTGGTTTCAAACAAATATTATTTAATTTTGAGCTTTTTTTACTTCCATGTAAAGGTAACCACTTAGTCCAAGACAATTACAAACGAATTGCGTTGCCAGAATTGCGTTATTATTCTCCCGATTGAATGTTCGTTTTCGATTTTTGAAGCCAAATTATGTTATTAATTTAATTCCATCTCCCCAAACTCGCGATGTGACAATTTTTATTCTTTGGCGAAATTTGCATTTCAAAACTGTTCAAACATATTTTCTCACCAAGTGGAACTTGTGAGTAAGACTACGGGCCATGAGCCACATCAGCTAGGACTCGGATGTTAGGAGCAACAAGCTTCGAACGAACGTACCCTGATTTTAACAGCGGATGTCGGGCATTTAGAATATCATTCCTGTGTCGTCGTGAAGAATTTGCTTTCAATAACATTATTCTGCAGTTATAGACCCGTTGTAGCGTGGATATATATAATCGTTTATGATTGTGCCCATGAGTGTAATAACTTGATCCCAGACAAATACACAAAATCATATTTTCAAAGAATGGTTGTCTATAAATCTCAATTGTACAATTCTGTTTGAAGAGAAAATGATTCATTATACGATAAATTCTTGAGTATTTGATACAATTATCAAAAGTTATTAGAGCCAAATATTCATGTGCAAAAGATACTAATCTCGCATATAAATCCGAGATATATTAATGACTTTGCCACATCAAAGATCAATCAAAGGCTGTTTAAATAAAGTAATAACTTTAGCGTAGCTATTAATTACCTTAATAAAAAATATAGTTAGCTTTTGATGAGACCGAATTCGATACCTCTATCATGCAGATTCAGATGTGTTTCAAATCTGAATTGAAACTAATGAATTTAACATTAGCAAGTCATAGGAGGGATGCTGAACTTTTGTGACTCCTCATAACTCCTCATGACTTCTGAGGCAGTGCTCTGGAAGTAGTAAAAATGCGATAAACTGCATCCAATTCACTAGAGAATAATTGAAATGCTCAGTATTATTAACTTTGATTTGGTATCCAGTAAAGCCTTTTGATGCAAGTTCTTTGAAATTTTAAAAATTTTGAATTTAAGAAGTCATTTTAGGAACAAAAGGTTCGAAAGAATATATGTGAACTTTATTTTTAATATATTATAAACTTACAGATTTTTTCTCTACGATCGTTATCTTTGTATTAAGTCGGTTTAGAGGTGGGACAACTTTTGGAAAGAATTAAATCTAGTTATGTATAGGTATATCTGTCCTTATCTAAGCTTATCCAATCAGTTATAGCCATTTTTTGGATTCGACTATGACTGATTAAATCTACTTTTAGGTTCAAATGGATCTACACGTTAGACACACTAAATATTTTCACGCAAAATTAACCCAAAATGTAAATGTATAATATCTTCGAAATTAAAATGGAAAAGCGCTATTCAGACAAATGACTTCCCTACTAATCGCATAAATCTCAACTGTTATATTAAGCCAACTAAATTAGAATTCCGAAAAATGTATAGTGTTTTTGCAAAAGGGTAGTGATAAAATTACCTTCCATTTCAATTCTCGAAACACAATCATGCTCTGATAACAATATAAGTTTATATTCCAAATTTGTCAGCAATAGATCGCCCAAAGTGATGAAAAGCAAAAAAAAAGTACCTTTAGGGGTGCTAAACTTTTCTTAAAGTTATACGAAAATATTTCATTAGTATTCAGTTTTGTTGTATAATATTAAGAAAAAATACAAAACTTATATTTTTTGAATTTCCAAAAATAATGATAAAACTTCCAGTAAGTATCGCATTTCTGACGCCAATTTTCAAGATATCATGTGGCAAACTGCAAAAAAGTTGTACTCTTGCTCATTTTGAAATATATATGGAGTCACAAAAAAAATGAATTTATTATAATTAGGTGTGGTTATAGCTATTTAAAAAGCATAATAAATATTGTTAAATATTTATTTTAATTGTTGCATAATATTTCTGGCGAACGCATACAAGAAGTCAGAGGTGAATTCTCTTTACATGAGTTGATTAAAAAAAGTGTGAGGAAGAGTGTCTCTAAATTGTTTAATTTAACAATTTTCCAATATGGAGTCCTCCATTGATCGTGAAATATTCAGTTACAAGATTATAAATTTCAAATTTTAAGTATTCGAAAGAACGTTGGTTATTAAAAACGTTACCACTTTCTTTTATTCATCACCGACGTTAATTTTCATATCATTTTTTTTTATCAGGGTATAGGTAATTTAAGTGTTGGAGACATTGCAAAATTTAGAAAGACAAAATGCATTTTTTTTTATTTCGAAATTTATAATTGTAATTTTAAGTTCATTTTGACTGAAATCTAACACTGCAACATGATCATCGATCAATTAACTATAATTTGCTAAACAATTTTTCTTTTGGCGCGGCTCTAGATTTTTGCATTCCCTTTTTATTTTCATCTAGACATTAAAACACAAAATACGATTTGGAATTGAGAGACATGATAAGATAAGCTACAAATAATGTTATTTAGTCTTCCGCCAAACAATTAAAAACATAAATGAGAACGTCTATTAAAATTAAATCACTAATCCATTGATTTACTAAATTAGGTAGTAGATTTGGCTTCCTTAACATTCTCAGGCAGACAATATTCGGTATCAGTGAAAAGAAACGAAATTCAACTGAGCGTAGAATAAATGTATTATAGTTAATAAGCTGAACATTATTAAAAATAGTTTGCACATAACAATAATTAATAGCTTCTCACACTTCGGTCAGTATCAATTAAATGTTTTTGGCCGCATTCAAGTGGTTGGTAAGCAGTCTTACAGTACCAAGGCCTTCAATAACTAGCTATCATTTCTAAATAAGATAATAAAGTTTTAGAAGTGGCAAATTAAAAATTGAAAATGGGATGACAGTCATAACATTATTGTCATATGACTTTTGAATCATCTCTCACATAGAAAATTTTCTTTATAGATGAACAACTTCCATATTGAAAAATGTATCAGTTGCCAGCTGTAATATAAAAAAGTGTCTTTGAACACACCATTCATAACAAAAAATCGTTTTAAAAACTTTCCACATAAAAAGAGTTTTCATTGACATTTTTCATATCGAGATGATTTAAAAGATATTTTTTCTAATATGTATTCATTTTACGGATAGAAAGTTGTAATCATTAATATTTTTTGTACATAAAATTTTTTGGGATCTGAAAATGGTGTTTCAAATAGCAAAAATTATTGCTACATTTCATAAATCAATAATACAATGTACTATAATTCCAAAAGACTGTTACCACCATTCGACTATTTTTTATTATTTTTGTCAGTGATTGTTACTGTATTCTTGCATTTTATCTACTATTACAACATGTAGAGCAATCTATACCAAATCCTTAAATTACCTTAGAGTGCCATGGGCTCTTTTAAAGCCGAAATTTCTTATATCGGGAGAGATTTTATCATAGTTTATACACAAATATAACATATTTTTTTCTGATGATGATCTGACTCCGCAGGAGGTTTTCATGTTATGTTTCTTGACGCCCATAAAGTCAACATAAACCAGGCCATCGATCAAATTTATCCGTATATGTGCCGCAAAGTCACTGAAAATTGAATGTCTTATATCTCTGGCAAGCCTCTGTGGACGTTTGACCGATATTATTTATATTCTATACATAAAGGCATACATGGTACCGCAAGGGGTTGAAATTGGGAGTAGGTCAGCTACAGAGTATGACCAGAGGCTTTGTCTGATACCGGGGGTGATAGGGATAGAATAGATAGATAGATGATAGGGATAGAAGAACGCAAGATTTAAATTTTAAATAAAACACAAATATTTAAAAAAATCGTGAAACTTTATTATATCGTAAAGTAGACAGAATGAGGTTATGTATGGAACAACACATCGGGCAGATGGCCGCCTCGGCTTTGCTGGCACACACGCGATCTTTTAATGAAATTTTCAATGACCGCTTTGCATAAATGCAGCGGTATTTCATTAATACAGCGTCCAATTCCCTCTTTTAAAACTTGAGTCGTCGTTGGCTTATTCACGTAAACCATCGACTTCAAAAAACCCCAAAGAAAAAGTCTAATGGTGTTGAATCGCACGATCTAGGCGGCCAATTCTGGTCTCCAAAACGCGAAATAACACGACCGGCAAATGACTGATGCAGCAATTGAATTGTTTCTCTGGCTGTATGACAAGTGGCGTCGTCTTGTTGGAACCACATACACTCCACATTCACTTCTTCAATTCTAGGCACGAAAAAACTGGTTATCATTTCACGATATCGAACGCCATTGACTGTTTGCGCTTGACATGACTCATTTTCATAAAAAAAAGGTCCAATGATTCCCCCAGCCCAAAATCCACACCACACAGTGACGCGTTGAGGATGCATTTGCTTCTCGTGAATCACTCGAGGATTTTTCTCACCCCAAATGCGACAATTCTGCCTATTGGCGAAGCCATCAAGATGGAAATGGGTCTCGTCACTGAAGATGATTTTATCGGCAAAATCCGCATTTTCATGTTGTCTCTCCAATACCCAATTAACGAACTCCCTTCGCTGTCCATGGTTAGCTGGCTTCAGTTCCTGAGTCAATTGAACTTTTTATGCATGAAGATCTTCGTCAAAATTCGCTGCATAGTGGATTTGGAGACACCAATTTGCTGAGCTCGGTATGGAATTGAGGTGGATGGATTTGAGCGACATCATCACGTACAGCTGCGACATTTTCGGTCGATCGACCTGGTCGAAGGCGCGTTGTTGTCTTTATATCACTAACAGACCAAGTTTTGGCAAATTTATCCATTAATCTCTTTACAGTTGACTCTTTTGGAGTATTATTGTGACCCCAAATTGATCACTATTTGCGAACTGTAGCCGCAAAACTTTTATCATTTTGGTAAAACTAACATTTTTACTAACCTCGTACCTTCTATTAGCAAACAAAAACAATTGTTCAAATGTTAAACAATGACACTTCGAATGGCGCCAAATTTAAATCTTGCGTTCTTGTTGGGACACCCTGTATATATATAGACATAGGAAAACCCCACGCCGAGAGATCAGAAAGATACAGATGATAGGGCACGAGTCCGAGGCCTGTCCGTGTGTATCCCTATCACCCCTGGTACCAGACAAAGCTTCTGGTAGATACTATAGGTAAAATCGCTGGTAGAGACTTTGTGCTCGAATGTGTAGTTGCATTGCAACCGGGTGCTACACACTCATAGAGTAGCAAAGGTGGTAAGATAGGTCTCACCTCCGCCAGTGGGGATTATATTCCATACTAGCATAATCAATTGAGTATCGTCTGGCTGGAAAAAAAGGCTGAAAATTGCGGTGGCACCAAAATTGTCACCCTCTTTCCTAGATAGTCCAAGTTTTACTTGACTATCCCAGGCGGGCGTTGGCAATCGCATTGTAATATGCCAAGTGTGTCGCACACCGTGGGTAAATCCTTCACGGCGAGACTCACGTAGAACCCCCGTGGACTTAATATAAAAAGAATAGTTTGAACTGGTTAAGAAACGAATAACAGATTAATTTGCCCGAACAATCGTATTTTTTTTATTTTATAATAAAATATTTTTTTGTGAGCAATCTGTGGTATAAATAAATTATCCTTACCAAAATGTAAAGGAACAGATATGCTTAAAAATTGATAGATTTTGAAAATTGGTCCAACTTTTCACAGAACTGCGTTATAAACTGAAATGTTTCATTTGTAGAAAATTCACAAATTATTATATTAGATCTGTGTTTACATCGATTTGTTAAAATATGCAAATCCTTGCATGGGACCATTGTGCATAATATTATTTAGTTGAAAATCTGTCCTGAAATTTTAATATCGGAAGAAAGATCCGACTACCTTCAAATCTGAAAAATCCGTGAAATAACAATTATGTGGTTTTGATCACAAATATTACATCATATTTATGTAAACATCATAGGGTAGAGATTCATCGAACATAAAACATTCGACAAGTTAATGCGAAACTTGTGAAAAAGGAAGAGTACAGCGCATGTTTGTGGAAGAGATATTCAAGGTGACATTCAAAGTATTGGGTTGGATATCAGAAAATGTGCATCGATTGATAAAGACGTCACATGAGTTGAATAAAATTGGGTGAAAATAAATTACAGTCATTGTAAGATTTGTTGTACATACAATACTTTACAAAAACAAGGTCATGCCTCATAATGAATTATGTTGAAATAAGCATCAATATATAGAGATATATAGACTGCTCTATTCCAATATAAGAGCAAATATTGAGTAACCAAAGATTTTATATAAAGCTGTATTTTTATTTAAACTATAAATTATATGTAGGCTTTGGTGTAGTTTTGAATATTGACGAAAGAACTTTTAAAATTTCCTTTAAATTTGGGAATATCATTTGTTATAATTCATAATATGTATCGGTACTTATCATAATGGTTTTTATTTAGTTGCTGGTGATGTGAGGAAATTAAATATTATTTTTTTTATAATTTTAGACCAAATACAAAGTAATGTAGAGTAAAATAAAATTTTATTCAATGTGTCGTACAAAAAATACTAAACTGTATAAATGCTGCAACTAGACAGTAATTTTTTTTCATTGCCATTCAAAAAATCACAATATAAAAAAATTAACAATATAAAACAAGATATTATAATATACGTTGAGGAGTCATTATGACAAAATTGAAGCAATTTTTAAATTTTTCTCATGTGTATTTTCAGTAATCACAATAATTCCCTATAAAATACGTGTAGCCAAATAAGCGTGATTTTAAACTATTAATTTTAACATTATTTTAAAAGACAACAAGTTTTTTAATTATATATACAACTTTTCCCAAAATAGCTCGTAAAATATAATTTGGAAACGGCATTTAATGGCGAATGTGGCCGAATTAAAATACGAAACAAACAAACCAAAAATGGTGCGGTAAATTAAAATAGATATCTATTTGTCCATCTGCTATAGTATGTTATGGAATTGTGCTTATGGTAGCGTGGCGTAAGCAAATGTAAACATTTTTATAGCGTTCTAAATGATTGCCAAATACAAACGAAAATACAATCAGAGTGCGAACATTGTGCAATTAATACGATGAAGTCACTCTTTTGCACAATGGAAGTAGTTCCAATATCTAAGATTATAGTAATAATTTAAGATTTAGTCTCTTTAAAATCTTAACCGTTTCTGTATTACGATATATAGTTTATACATATTATCACAGAAAAATAAATCAAATCAAATTTTTGTACAAAATGGTTTTAAATCATAATGGTCATGAATTCATCAACACACGTTAACGTTCAAACACTTGATAGTGGTAGCGGCAGCAATATTACAATGTTTACTCTGTTTACAAATGTTCTTCTATCAGAGGCAACAAGACTGAAATACACACTCTTGTGGTAAATGTTGTTTGGCTGCCACACATTCAATGTTATATGCACCTCTTTTAAATGAAGCAATGTTTGGTTTTATAGTAGCAATAAACTTAACTTTGTAGTTTTTTTTGTTCTGTGGCTTCACTTTATTGCTTGTGTTTCGCAGGGGTTTGTTGCGTAATTTGTTTCGTTTTCGGTAGCAATCTTGGCTTAAAGTAATTTCCAATTACCGAATTCAAGTTAATGGTATTCACCTTCGATTTTTTTCAATAGAAACATATACGCACATACATACATGCATGTTGTACTATTTCCAAAAACTTGGTGTTTCATGTGAACTTTTTTCCTAGGTTCGTGTCTTAAGTCTTTTGTTTTAGTGTAGCTTTAAATATTGATGAAAAGAGCAAAAATATTATTCGAGCGCCTACACGTATGCAACATTGTGTGTGGTTAAAGCTTTTTTTCGTGTAATGGAATATAGGAAGAGTTTATGAGCTTGTATGTATTCATTTTGGCTTAAGAAATTTAATAACCCAGCGTTGGGATCCTTTTGTTTTCTCCTTGTTTAAATACAGAACGCTGTACTTTATTTATATTGTTGTCATACAGGCTGGCGCACCAACTGCAATGCAATAAGAAATTCAAATAACTTTTTTTTAATCAATGTATTTTACTTCCATTTTTTCTATTGTATAGAAAGTTAAATTTCATTTTATGTAATTAATTGGTTTTGAAGATGATAGACCGTAAAGGACCTCATATGCGACACCTGATCGGAAAGTTATTCATTGCGGGATCTCCTCAATTATTGTTTTAATGGACTGCTTCAATTCTGTCAAATTCTTTGGCTTCGTTTTGTACACCTCTTGCTTGACATAACCCCATAGAAAAAAGTCTGGTGCAGTCAGGTCAGGTGACTTTGGGGGCCAGCGGAAAGTGGAGCTTCTCGATATTAATTTGTTGGGGCTTTGCTATACTCGGTCTGGCTATGTGTGCAGTTGCCCCAGTCTCGGCGCAGTTCTGGATAAAAAAAAACTTTTTTAACGTCTTTAAATAAGGGTCCTCATTGATAGTTGACGGCTAACAGTAGCACGATTCATACGCCACTCTGTAGTTTGAAGTAGCATTGAAAGCAGAGATCTACAAAATGCTGAAGTCAGTTGAAAGATTTCGTTTTTTAACTTAACGGCAAATTAGGAAGAATTAGTGAAGAACAACATATAATCCATGTTTCCGCCTTAGTTTTTATTGTTTTAGTTTGTAGTTTTTCTATTTTTGAAAACTAAAAACTGTAGATGTTTCTGTAGAAACATTATATAACAAACATTATATATAATGTTTCCAAAAATAGAAATTTGTAAATTTTAGAATTAAATTTTGTCTTAAGATTCGATTAATGGTGATTTGTGTTTGAGTATCGAAGAAATTATTTTAGATACATTTTCTGTTTTTCATATTGTATAACAGATGTATCGGATGATTTGTTAAGCACTGGTTATTAATTAAAACAAAACACATCTCAAATGTATAAGAAATTTGTATTTGGGTCCGTAAGTTAATGATGGACTTTACTTTTTAAAGTAATGAGTACGTTTCCCAAAGAGCATGAATTTTGATTTCAAAATTCAATAACTTGTAACCTTTGTTCGGACATAAATCTTTCCATGACATGTGCCGCGGTTCAAAAGGGAGCTGCCAAAAATTATATACTGAAAAATAAAATAGCAATAAAATCCGATGCTCCGTTTTCGCAAAAGTTCCAATAACTTATCACCACAATTGGTCAGATATCGGTGCACGTATTAACCCCGATACTACGAACACCCTTTCTTTGATAATCTTGATTTTTAGATTTCATATGGTTTCGGGACTGAGTACTCCAAAGCTTGTGCATTTGGATCTGCATTCTTTACACCGTTTCGCATATATTCGACATAGACGTGCCCAGGTACGCGTATAATAATTGAGTGACGCCAACCTCAAAATAAGATTTAACAGAAAATGTTCATGTCGATAGAATAAATGAGTAGATAAATAATGCAGGTTAAATAAACTGTAACTACGACAATAATGTGGAGCAAATGGGAAATCACAAAGAGCAGCAAATTGAACTGCAATGCATTTCGCATTCTCACACACACACACACGCATGAACACACATCCCTTGGTATAAACAGTTAACATTTACAGCGTATTATCGCAAATATTAAAATTAATTAAATAGGAGATGTGAAAATGAAAAAAAAAAAAAAAACAAAGAAAATATTGAATATGCAATGACAAATAATGGCAACTCAAATTATTTACATGTCGGCAACCCCTTTTATATGTATGCGTGTTTGTGTTTATGTGTATTTGAATACAAATGCGTGTGCAAAAATCGAGCAGCCCCAAAGGGCAGTGGTCAAGGTTTTGTTGCCTTGTTATAAATACAGATTTTATTCCTTTTGTTTACTCTGGAAAGAGAAGCATTTTTGGTTCATATCCACTTTTTCTAATTTTCCATATCTAAATTTTAGCATTTTGACAAAAAAAACATACTTTTCACTAAAAGAGAGAAAGAGTTGTGCGTTGTTGATGTACGTACATTATTTATTTTTATAACAATCGAGATTGGTTATGACGACGTCCGCTGGGGCGGCAAACCGGCTACAACGACAAAGTACCAGAATTCCGATTTTGCACTCATACTAGCTTATATAAAATTGTATTCGTTATAATGAAATGACGTTTACTTCAGGATATTGGAGGCATTTTTGTTAAACTTTTTTATTTTCTATCAAATAAACTACCAAAATGTGACTAACCTGTGCTTTCATGAAAAATTTTGTAAAGATAGTTTGATAGTCATGTTGGCAGTCGTCAGGTAGGGAACATTAAATAAAAAACCTTTAGTTATGTGCAAATCTATGCATCAAAGCTCCTGGAGAAGTACTTAGGCAAAAATTTCGCCATTCTACTAAAATCGCCAATTTCCTTTCATAAGTAATTTTCATATTTGCGTCGATATAGTATAATTTACTTCGAAGATGCTCCAGTCGTCGAATAAAATAACGACCTGACAAAGAAACTTAATTATTTGAAACTCAACTATATAAGTAGTTGTTCGTGGGTTATTTTAATTTTTTCTTTTTGACTAGAAATGTCATATTCAGATATGTGGGCGCGTCAACAACGGATTCTTTCCGTACGACTTGTTCTATTTTTCCAGTTGAAAATCGTATTTTATTGTCGTTATTTAAAAAAAATAATTAGGGTTGTCTCTTAAAAATATATATTAATTCTGGCATTCCCGTATTAATCAAATACCATTAATTATTGATTTTAATTAACCGTCAAATGGATAAAATATTAATTTTTTTTACTATTTATTTGTGATAATTTTTTGAAAAAATTCAGAAAAATAACATTTTTCAAATATTGGATTTAGTTCTTGTATGGATAAATTTTTCCCTAATATACAAATTTGTCCCAATTGCGAAACTTGCTAGCCGTAGCATTATAGACGATGTATCGACTCATCGCCAGATAAGTGGGCGTATCAAAACTGTTCTCTTCTCATACATAATATGCCCATAGTATTTCTAGTGACAGTTCTTATCTTTTAGTGTTTTTCATCAACCACGTCCACGGCCTCTTAAAAAGCTTTCCCCGGGTAAGTTTTCGTCGAAAGAACCGATTTCGGCCATGTCTGATCCACAGTTTAGAGGACGTTGTACTGACCCATCACCATATGAAAGAGAAACGCCCTCTTGGCATACATTACATATTGACTTAGCCCGTTTTTTCAGTAAAAATGTAAATTTTTAGTATTTTCCAATAACCACTTCCACATTCAGAACAGGTCCGTTCTTTCCAGTATATATAATAATACAATTTTATATATAGCTTTCAGCTATTGAATAAATGGTAAAATTGTTGAATTGCCCATTTTTCTAGAGGTGGATTTAGCCCTTGTTCTTTCTTGCTTGGCCGATTTTGACCAATTTCTAACTTGACAATTGAATTTATGCCAAATTTCATCCTCCTGATTCGACCAGTGCGACCTCTATCTCTATGAAAGAGGACAGACGGACGGGCAGAGGGATGGACCTAATTAGATCATCATAGGTTTTTATGACGATCAGAATTATGCAAACATTAGGGGTTCTCTGATAAGCGTTTTTATTTATTATTACTTATTGCAAATGAAATGACAAAATGTATACGGTTTATCCTGTGATGGAGGATGTAGAAAAATATAACATTCACAAGTTATGAACAGAGAGAGTAAAGTTTTGCTAAATTTTGGCGATTTTATAAGCATTTTAATACATCTTTCTGTCAAAGCCATTTAGCAGTGCAGGAGACAGATACCATTATTTCTCTATCCTACACTAGATGCGGTGCAGAATAAATTGATTAAGTTCTATTGAGTGTAATTCTAAACTGCGGTATTTATAATGAAATTTATAATGACCGACTATGAATCAGTTTTTGGCCTTCTTGCTGTATATCTGTATGATACGAGTATGTCTATGCAAAAAATCGAAACCAAATTTATGAGATTTTTTAAAATCTCTCTTTCGGGATACAAATAATTGTCCGATTTTAATTAAATGTATTACCCAAAATAATAATGATCGCATAAGACATTTATACCAAGTAAGCTGCATTGTCTCTTCTCGAGGCTCTGAACTGGATGGTTATTTCTTAAAAAAAAAAACACACGCACATAGAAAACTGATTAATATATACATACTTTTAATATGTATGGAAGTTTGAAAAGTGTTTCCGAATTAGAAAATAATATTTTCATATTACAATAATGTAACGTTGAGTGTTCGCCTTCAGGTAATCGCCCGATGACAGGATGTAGACCTATCTAGTCCTTTTACCACCGATTATTTTGTATTGTCCATCGTGAATAATAATAATTCATAATTTACGAAATCTTAAGAAGAAATATTTTTGGCTTCCTTATGATCGGTCCCAGACGTGATGAAACGAAGAAACACCATTTCACGTGAACGATGATAGTAAGGAAAATGACAAGTTTCGTTGAAATCCCCCTCCCAGGAAAAAAGAACCCCAGAAATCTTTGGATAACATTGAAAATAAAAAAACACAAACAACAAACTAGCAACAAGCAAAATCAGCAGTGGCAGCGATGCCGTACGTGAATATAATGAAATGTTCAAAAGTTGCGCTGACAAAATGATCGTAAATAATTTTTATTTTAGCCTTTAATTGTAGATGCCTTTTTGTTTTACATCTTGTTGTGGTCTTTTCTTTCATCTGCTATACGTGTTGTTTGCTGTGTTTGCTGTTGATGATGCCCTGGACTCCTTCTCTTCATCATCATAACAGTGAGACTCACTGTGACATTAGGTAAGTATACCAGCAGTCTACATCCTCAACCAACTGGCTAATGGGTAACCGATTACTGAGGGTTTTTCTTTAAGACGGCAAATTGTGAAAACTTATTAGTTTCTATGTGTTGGTTCTAAACTATATGTATGATACATCGGGAAATTCCAAATTGGCAATTTTACAATTACATTTCTACTAAATTTATTTATGTAGCTACAATCATTAGGTCACAAAGTAAGAAAAATTATCATCCTGAACTGTTACTATACTTTTCAGATGTAGGTTGCCTTCCTGAAAAGCAAAAATCAAAATAGAACATTTATATCTACATATATAAGATTCGTTTTGAATTTCGTTATTTCGTTTTAATTTTTGGTAATATAGTGTTACCCATTTTTCAGTTAATTTCAATTGCCAATTGCCAATTTCATTTGCATTTTCATTATAATGCTTGGACCCTGCCGTTAGGTACGAAAAACAATGTCATTTAAATGACCGCCTCTAGATTGGTTGCAGCAGTGTGTCGTTTTGAGGTTCCCCCAGCGTCATTTTTGAAAAAATACGGCTCAATGACACCTCCAGACCATAATGCGCACTAAACAGTCACCTTTTACTGATGAAATGACTTTTCCACAATCACTTCTGATTTCTCCGAGCTCCTTTTGCGACAATTTTGCTTGTTGACGTAATCACCGGGTGAGAAATGCACTTCATCCCTGAATCAAATTTCGTTCGATTGAAACTCCACGTTTGAATTACCAATTTGGAATAACTATTAACTATTTTTTTGCGTTCTTCGGTTGTTAAACGCTTCATTTTCGTAAATGATCTATCTATTCGTTAAACGATCCATATTCACTAAATAAATAACACTTCAGACAGCCTTGCCAGACCAGCGATTTTGAAACCACTAAATGGATAAACCTATATTAAGTTGAAGACTTAATAAGCGTCAGTATTAGCATTGGAGTTTATATACAACATTCAGGCATACTTGCTTAGATGGTGATTGGGATATACATAGTTGCCTATCATACGAATCAGTTAGAAAATAATTCCAGGTCTTTCAAAAGGCAAGCTTTTTTCATAGAGTTTTGGTTGCCCTTTTCTCCACCGCACGGTAGTTCCACTGTCGAAGAGTTTTCTTGTTTGGGTCCATCCATGCAATATGGTCCAGCCAACAAAATCGCTGTAGTTTGACGCCGATGGTGTTAAATCGATATCGATATGTAGCTCATCCAGCTCATGGTTTACGCAACGCCAATACTCTTCGTTAAAGATGATAGGTCCACATATTTTTCGGAGTATTTTTCTCTCAAAGACTCTGAGAACTGATTCTTCCGCTGGTAGGATTCTGCGCCACGCAGTAAGATTTGTGATTTTTGTTCATTGAGATGGACATTGTCATTAAATTACTTGATAAAATCATAATAGCACTTCTTGGAAGCAATACTCTTCTTCTAACATTTAGACTGACATCATCAGATTTACTTACAGCGGAGTTTAGATAGATGAATCCAACGTCCATACAAAAGTTTTAGTTGCCAAAACTCTGTCCGCTATCCAAGCGTGTACATTTGTTTGCCGGAACAAACAACTTTGTTTTGTCCTCATTTACCACCAGATCCATTCTTGCGGATTCCTTCTCAATATTTGAGAAGACTGCAGTGATATCTCCCAGTTTTCTGCCAATAACGTCTATGTCATCGGCATACCAAAGTAGCACCAATCGTATTAACTTCAGCTTTCACCGTGAGCATCTCCAACAATATTCTGAAAATGTCGCATGATGGACTGTTGCCCTGTCAAAGTCTTCGTTTCATGTAAAACGGTTCATTTATATTTCCAGATTGCCATCCTACAGAGAGGAATAAGCTTCGCCATGAATACTCAATTCGGTGAATCGGTTTGTCGAAAGCGGTTTTTCTTAGATCTTCTCCAGAATTTGGCATAGTTTAAATATTTGGCCCATTCTAAATTTATCAGGTCTAAAGTTGCACTTTTACGATTCAATTATTCAGATAGAATGGGCGTTAGGATTTGACATCACTCTTGACAGAACGCTATATGCGATGGATAGAAGACTGCTACCGCGATAGTTGTGCTGGTGCTGAGCAATCTATGCTATGCCATCATCGGTAATTGGAGGGATTCATTCACTACACAGGCAATAACTGCACTTCTTCTTTGATGGTATTGAATACATCCGTTTATATTTTAAAACGCTTCTTAATTAGTTTATTGTTAACTTAAAGTGATACATTTTGAGATTGAATTTTTTAATTTCCAAATCTCATAGTTGAATATCTTAACAATTTGGATCGTGTAAAAAAAATGGTCACGTGGGGGTTGAAAATGATTTGCGCAGTTCAATTCAAGTGGTTGAGTTTTCCATGCTATTAGATCCCTTCTTGTGGGGAAAACAACTTCGGCGACGATGTTGTTCTATAGTTAGGAACGAAAATTTAAAGATTATTATTATTTGCAACGAATTTTTGTCGTCAACGGTAATAATTGCGACTTGAGTCATAAACTGTTAATTATTTTAGCAGTATTCCAACAAATATTCGGAATAAAATTTTGTAGCAATAGACATACTCGTATTATATTTTTCATCATGTTTTTAGAAAATCTAATATTTTTCCAATCCTAAATAACTGTTTTATTCAAAAGCGCTCTGGAATATCGTGCCCGACATCTTATCTCCCATCTGCTCTCCCATATTATTTTATAATTGCTAGAACGAGTGTAAAGGATCAATTTCAAACCCTGTTACTAAAATTCAACCGATGATTCTGCTGCGCAAAAAAACAAAGTTTTTCTATTTTCCAATGCAATGTATAATGTTTACAATTTCCTGATGAGTTTTTCATACATGTAAAAAAAATGTTTGAAAAGTCAACACTCAGAATGTAATTTTATGTGAAAAAAACATTCTTCTTTTAACCATGATACTGAGGTTCCCCTATTCGTCACGCAGCGAAACAGAAACAAATTGTATGCTGAATGAACTTTTTAATTAGATTTCAACCAATTAACTAGTTAATAATATGAGTAGTCAGGTTGTAAACTTGAGTTTGGTCCTTCAATCGAAACCTGCTAAAATATGTTAACTGAAGAAATTAAATAAAATCAGCAACTAATTATTGTCACCTAAGTGGGGATTGAAAGTAGAAACTGAGAAAACTAATCGCATGAGATAGTAACTGAATCATACGCAGTCAATAAAAAAACAAGCAAAAGCGTTAAGCTGAAAAAAGTTGTTCAATTTATACAGTTTTTCTGACATCAGGTAAATTTTTTATCAGAAAAAAATTTTGGTCTGCATTTTTCTGTGCTTCAAGAAAATATTGTTATGAAAAATGCAATTACGGCTACTAAATGTGTAATCCTGCAGCCAGGATGCCCGAAGAAAACCCGAATAATCGGTTTTCTGGTTCCGTTCTTACTTTTTTTCATAGCAGCTGTGTGAGATTGCGTGGTGATGCCGATGGAGATGGCGATGAACGTGAATATGACGTTTTTGTTTATTTGTGGGCTTTTTTATGGATCTGGTCGATGCTGCTTGTCATTGTTGTTGCTGCAGATGGTATTTTGGCCATATCGGTTTCGAAGTAAATGCAAACGAAGCCTTTGTGCTGCTGTCTGGCCAATTTGATTCCTTGTATTCACATCGTCGCACACGCACAGCCTAGGTGAGCTTGTATTTATTTGTATGGTCAGCATTATTGAAAGTTTATCAAAAATAAGGCGACGCTTAAGTTTTTAAAATTTACTAATGATACCCTTTTCGAGTCCAGACTGTGTCTCTGTCGGTGCTTGCAAGGAGAAAGAAGGCCATTGCTGCTAATGCAGTAAGCAGCGTAGGCTTATTCTCTTTATTTGCCTTTCTTTTGACTCATCGTTCTTGTTTGTGCGTTACGTTAAGCTGCTGCTGCCAACAGCTTTGTTCGAACCGAGTGTTCGCATCACAGTGTTCCGGGTAACCGAAAATACTGAAGAAGAGCTGAATTCGAGGAATATTTTTCTCTGTTTTAGAAATATGTTTAAAGTAGTAACAATAATGGAAATTTTATGTATAAGAGCCACCTGCGTATGCCCGGCTATTTGACGTTTCTTCGAATTATTCCGTGGGACGTATAAGGGAATTTGAAACATTGCCGATTTACATGTTGAAAAAATCCTTAATTATCAGGGTTGTTACAATGGAGAGCCTATTATATATTCCGGGATCTTGACAGCATCCGATTTTTCGTGAGTAAAAGCGAACAAGCTAAAATATTTGTTAAATCCGCAATGTCATCATTTGCATAGTGAAGTTAAAAGATAAAATTCTTGTCAATGTGTCCATATCTAGTTCTGCCTTCACTATCTAAAATCGGTTTAGATTTTGTAATAATATTCCTTTAGGTTTAATTTAGATTTAATTAATTAAATTTAAATTAAATTAAATAAAATTAAGTTTAAATTTAAATGTAATTTAATTTAATTTAGATTTAATTAAGTCTAAAGGAATAATCTTGTAATAAAATGAATTTCGAATTGTAATAGACGAAATCTAAACCGATTTAAGATAGTGAATGCATTTCAACATAGAACTAGATATGGATACATTGATAAGAATTTTATCTTTTAACTTCATTATATAACAAACTTTTTTATTTTTCTGCCACTACAAAAACTTTTTCTAGTTTGCATATCTTTTAATCTCACCTATTTCCATTGAAATATTTCAGAATAATGTGCTTCAGTAAAAGATGTTAATTTACTAAAGTAACACAATAAAAACGTTTTTAAAATTGAATTTATTTTTCTAAAAAAAAATTTAAATATTTAGTAAAGTTGAATATTTACTAATTGTCTTTCAAAAAAACTGTAATAAAGGAATAAATATTTGATAGTTATAGGAATGAAACTTTATATTTTTTTATTTGTAGAATACCATATTGAATATTTTTTTTTTAAATATATCCGGAACGATATATATGTAATATATTTTTATGAATTTTTTTTGATATTATAATTTTTTAACAAAATTTTATGTTCGCTCCAAAATAAATGAATAATTTTTGTCCCGATTTCGATCAATTTCTCTCGTCTTTTATTCCACCCAGAAAAGAAGAAAAAAATTCTGCTTGGTTTTAATCGACTAAAGTTGTAATAGTGGATTGATTATTTCTCTGTTGAAATTTATTGCTAACAAAATGATTAAATATTACCATTACTTAAAATTACTTTAATCTGAAGTATTTGAATAATGTTTATTTATTATTATCATTATTTGAATCTAACAAAATAGAATAGCTTTGGCATTTTCGTCCTAGCATCAGTAGCATACCAAAAAGATATATTTTATCAACGTTTTTGGAATATGTTGCAGTGTTTAAAATCATCTCATTGTGGAAATAATTCTGTAAATTGTGAATGGTCGTGTGTGAAATTCCAAGTAAAAAATTTTACATAAATCTTGTTATTTTACTGAACTGAAATATTTTCACTCCGCCCTTCATCCTTTTACCAAAATTAAGCAAGTTTTTGTTGTAATTTGCACATGAGGACCCTTTTTTCGTAACAATTTGACAATGATTGATAAAATAGATCTTAAGAGCAACAACGATCTATTAGTCATTATTAAATTCTTATGAATATGACAGTCAATATTTGATATTTAACCAGTTTTTGTCATAAGCAAATGTTTAAAATAACATTTCCATGATCAAAGCTTGGATATTTTCATACAAATATTTTGCAAGACATAAAAAACAATATATATATAGTTGAGTTATTAAAAATGTAAGTAAACTTATCTCTTATCTTAATTATAAGTTATGTCATTCTCCGCAAACTATTAAGACTGTACCAAATTGCGGCGAAGCGGTAAACAATTTTTCCCAAGTCACAAGATATATTTTAAAATACATACATAATATTAAAGCTAAGCAAACTTTAAATTAATCCATCTTACTAATCTAAAATTAAAGTTGTAATAGTGAATTGGAGGTTGCCTAATTGTTTTCAAGCTTACCAAACTAAATTTCGTCTTAAAAAAATTTTCAAACTTCAATACGTTCACTTCAGGTTTTCGAGATACAAAAAAATGTTTTTTATTTGTTTTTTACATAAAAAATCATTAGTTTATTTAAAAATCAATGAATTTTCAAAAGTGCATGTCCATATTTGGACGTCGTTTGTATTTTGTTGGTTCAGTTTCACGTCCTTGATCCTTGAAAATTTCTTTCAATTTTCATTAAATCTTGGTGGGTCCCTAGGTTTTATGGAAAAATCTAAACGCGAATGAAGAAAATGCATTTTGAGTGACATCTAATTCGTGATAATTTGTCAATAATTCAGCAACAGTTTGTCTGTTTTCTTGTTTCCAAGAAAACTATTCACGATTCTCTTGAAAGATTTCCAAGCTGCATATTCTTTCTCTAATAAACATAAACATTGTGAAAAATTGTTACCATTCAATAGCTTCCTGATCTGAGGGCCAACAAAGGTGCCTTCTTTGATTTTAGCATATGAAATTTTAGGAAAAAACCGCTAACAAACATTTAAATGCTGCACTATCTTTGTCCAGAGCCTTGACAAAGTTCTTAAAAAGGCCTAATTTTTTGTGCAGCTTGTTTGGAAATCGATGGGACATTCGCGTAAGTAATATTTTTTCGATTTTTCATATTGAATCCAGCAACTTTTGTTTAACAGAAATAATAATCGATTTGCTGGTTATTTGGCTCTCTTCAAAGTACTGAAATTGAAAACCCGAAATACATCATTTTGCCATTTGAAAACTTGTATAAAGCAGTTCTGCAACTATTGCAAAACATTGTAGTTGTCCACGGTTTGTCGGAGTTTCTGCAGCAAAACCAAAATAATATAAATATGCATATATTAATGATTCTGACATTGCAATATCCTTTTTCCCCAACCAAATATTCTCCACACACAAAGCAAAAATAGCTTGAATCAGTAACACACGATCTCCTTGACATGCTTAAATGCTACTATTATGAAGATTTAAAATGAATGTGGGCTCCTGTCAAATTAATAATTGTGAAATTGTAGTGTCAATGTTGACTGTTTTACAGTATTGCCAGCATGCGATAAAAATGAACAAAACGTGATTGCCCAATTTTTATGCCAGATTCGAATTTAGCGCCCCCAGATTAGTTAAAAAACATGCTTCGTTTTTGCAGTCAATTTTTTCTCCAAATTTATAGGCTAGTGTTTTTAGGCCATTCGAGAAACTGCGTACGAAAACGATAAAATTTGAATGAAGAATGGGCATAGAAAATATGTCCTATTCCCTAAATTATAGCTAGAATCATAAAATATCAAAACTGAGCAACTTAAAATTTATTAGATAGTATGAATTACTTATAGTTGTTTTGGGGAGACATTGATTGATTTATCGCTAAATTAATTAAACGCGAATGGTTGAGAAAAAGGTATGCATTCTCAATTATATAACATTTTAGACTGCGTTATTTTGAAAAGCGTATGACAGTACGAATATTGAGGCCAACGAGGTTATTGTATCACTTCGAATTGTAGATAAATTTTCAAAACTTTTAAAATAGTTAGTTTTTCGCAGAAATATCGAATTTTTTGTTTTCTTCTCTTTTACTGACTAACCTGAATTTGCGTAATCCCTCTCAATGCTTAAGAAGGACGACATTAGCGTAAATAAGTAGCAGTAGTGGCTTTTAGCAAAGATTGTCCCAGTCATGTTCAGTGCAATTTTTCTCATTATCATGTCCATAAGTATGTTGAAGAGGCCATACGACATACTAAGGCCTCGTTTGATGTAAAACGGATCAGAAAAGTATTTGCCTATCAACTTTGCAGAAATACAAAACTAAGAGTTTATAAAATGTTTATCGTATCAGACTTTATAGTCGCTTTATAGTCGACGGAAAGGTGATATGTGTCGATCTGTTTTTCTTAGATTTTCTTGAGAATATGCCGAATTGCGTGCATATCCGGTTAATTGCCGATTTACCAGGCCAAAAAATACAGTGATATTGTGCAGTCATTTCGCTTACATTGCAATTATCTAGCATGAGCCGATGTATGCTCATAATCTAATATTATTTTGAGATTAATAAGTGAATATGCCCAGTTTGACATGTTACATTATACTATATGATGGTGTATTATATAACATACTATTCTACTATATACCATTCTACTTGGAACAGGTTATATAAAACTTTAGCAAAAATTGTGTAGAAACTGTAGAAGAACAACTAATGAATATTTGAGAAAAGTATTTAAATTCTGACGAAAAATCTTAATGTTTCCCTTGCAAGCGGTTTGTATCACAAGGTTCGTATTTTGCCTATCCGAAACACATGAGCCAATGGGATCCATAATCATGACATGAGGCGTTCTAACATAGCATTGACGGACAGACGGTCATGACTACATCGAAGTGTTTCTGGCTCGAACGGTTTACAGTCGATTACATATGTATACCACTGCATGCTCTTTATACCGTTTACCATGTATAGCAAGGACCATAAAAAGGACTAGGCAATGTTATTGTAGTCAAAGCAAACGAGCACGAGCTTCGATTGTCGTTTGCAACGACAGGACTATGACAGCTTTTGCCGAACTTCATGACAAAATTTAATCATTGCCTTGCTATAATACCGGCAAACATTTTTCGAAAATGATTTGAAGAATTCATTCCAAATTTGCCAGTAATGAACTTGTTCGTGAGTGACTCGCCTGCGACGTCTTTTCATGAATTCTGTGTATACATATAATATTAGTGCGTTACTGACTAATTGAACGGGGGCATTAATTGGCGCAAATACGATTTTGCTGAAATTCGTACTTTTAGGAGTAAAAGACGGGTAAAATGTGACGAAATTGTTAAAGGTCTAATGTCAGAGAAAATTGTTGTCCATATTCCACTCTCAGAATATGCGCGAAAGAAGAATGGATATGCCCGGTATTCATACTTCAGGCGGTGTTAATTCCGTTCTTTGGTATTTGATGCAACGGCTCCTCACATTGTAGTCATTTTATCCGCCAGTTGGAAATAGCGTTGTTGTTGCTGGGATTCAGTGTACAACTTAGTTTCAATGCTGATGACTGCTAAAATTAACCATAGTAAATCATCAATGCGAAGCACTGTGGCAATACGCAACAATGCATCTTGCACAACACCATCTGATCCTTTGCCGTCAAACGGCAAAATTGCAGAAAGGTTTCATGCGAAAATACAACTAAACTGAAACTTTAAGAGAATTATTTCTTATTATTTTTTTTTTATAAAAACAGCGCTGCTCGGAAGACACAGCCTTGTATTCGAAGCTGTTCTGTTTTTGTCGTTTCCTTCACTCAGGGAAAAATGAAGTCCACATAAAACGCACGCATTACGATAAACGTCGTCTGTCTGCCTTAGCAGCATTGAATGTTTAACTTACTTTAAATTGCTGATCATAAGGACAAACACCTGTAAAAGAGATTGCAGATTAAAACACGAAACACTAAACATTCTATCTACTGCCTGCCCGTCCGCCCGTAACTCAATTTGGACTCAACGGCGGATGAAAATAATAATGATGACTGAACGAGAGACGACAGCGACTAAGCGCGCAAGTTTACCTGCACAGGACGGTTGACGAAGTTCAAAAAGGATGACTGATGATCATCATTACGATGATGACGATCAGGCGAGGATCAGTGTCGGGATGATGACAACATTTAGCTCGCTACGCCGCTAAAAAAGTAATCTGTCCTTAAAGGCAAAGCTGCATCCGAATACATACTCGAACATATATTCATATACATATAATATGTGTTTACGGAGGAGAGATAAGTTAAACTGTAATAAACCCCTGGACGGCGTACAGTGGAACAAAACAAAAATTTAAAGCTTTGGGAACTACTTGAAATTGTTTTGTTCGAATATTTGGGGAATATTAATTGATTACAAATCACTATTTCCATTTTATATTCAGAAATGATTAATTGACATTTGATATTGAGATAGGAATATTTGATAGTGAAATTTTGTACTTGGCATTGGGAAAAGGGTAATCACCAAAAAATGAGAATAATTTTTTTCTTTGTGGTTATTTGAAGTGATAAAGTCACAGATCTTGGCAGCTCTTAAAGAAGGTGTTGAACAAGAAGTAACATATCTATCGACCAAGATATTGACAGAAGTATTGGAAAATGATGTAAAACGCACTAAACAAGCATCAATTCTGTAGACGGCCACTTGGCCGATTATAGTTTTTTCACTTAACAGGCAGAAAATGTAAAGGCTCTATAACTCTACTTACAGAGGGACCCAATTTACTTCATTTGCAAGAAAATTACAGCCCTTTGAAATGTAGTGATTTTTGAGTTCACATTTCACATTTGTCTTTTTCAGAAGTGTCAAAGCTGTTATATTAAAAAATGTCATTGGCAAAAATAAAACCATCTACCAGTAGTGTGATTACTTTTACAGCTTTTTTTAAATTAATGTCAATTTTTCTTTTCTCAATATAAATTGGATTTCCACCATGTCAATTTAAGTCGGCATAAATCTGAAACTTTAATTTTGACATTTTGGGTTGACGTTTTCTAAATATTAAATGTCATATCTTATATTGTATTTTAAACGAAAATTATAATTTCCTGCTATTCTTAACTGAATGTATCTGCAGTTATTTTAATGTTGTGTGTCAAATTTAAATAAAAGATGGTTTTTTAGATTGACTGTTGATGTTTGCATTTTGCAAAATACTAGAAATCTTGTCTGTAATATAATAAATATTCAATTATATTCCAATTTATTACCACTGAAGATTATTCCGTAAAGTCTTTATCGCTTTAGAGAATGTTCTCAATTTATTCCCTGCACAAATATTAACTGGTCTGGATCAATAAAAATTAATAATAATAAAAATAATTTTAATTTGGTGTATGATCTGACAACATTTTAGACCCTACAACCCTTATACAAATATACCAAAATTTTGTCCAGTTGTTAAAGATATTTTGTGTCTCACATCAAATCAAATCTCCATTTGTACCAAAAATACTCAATTTTTTTCGAAATAGACTGTCACGTTAGAATCTGTAAAGAAGTGATTTCTCGATACAGGATGTTATAAAAGACATTTATATGAAATGAGACTTGGATATACGCTTATGATCCGAGAGGATCCGAAACCAGGATCTTCCTCAAAATCACGATTGTACTGACAGTTTTCTGCGATTATCGCGCCCAAAGTTATAGCAAGGAATATTAGTGAGTGTTACGCTTTGTCTGCTTGAAGCAATTTTCAAAAAGAGACAGGATTTATGATCGGACAATTCTTAGTTTTTGTGACACGATAATGTGATTATTCCATACTACGTTAGTCATTTCGCCAAATATTCGACTAATATCGCTTCACAACTACCATATTGGCCCAATTTAGCATCGTGTGACTTTTGATTATTTCCTAAATTCAAAGAACCTTTCCGAGAACACTGTTTTGAGTCGTAGAGATTGAACATGAATGGCAGCGCGCTCTAAAGGCCATATCACGTTGGCGTAAGAGTATTGCGTCCGGGAGGAGTACCTTGAAATAGCTTTGGATCAACATTTTTTTTGAATAAAATAAAAACGCGTTTCATTTTTGGATATATCAGTTGTTGCCAAAATAATATTTTTTTGATGAGTTTTCTTTCACATGATTGAAAATTGCCAATTAGATTTATAACCGAATCAATGTTCGGAATTACTGATGTTAATACTGTGTATCTCCGACTAGGTACGAGATATCTTATAATGATTATAGTATATCCTCTATGTTTATATAATATATCAAGGGTAAGGATTTCTTAGGTCATGTGGCCGCAGTTAGTTTTCAAAAACCGCCGAGCGCTGTCCTCCGAAATTTGGAAAATTTTAAGTTGGTTGAATTATTTCAGGTATTGAAATAAGTAGAAATAAGCTAATCTTATTAAATTTAAGTCTCGACTACGTGAATTATAAACAAATGTGTTTCTCCAACATTTCCCAAGATGAAATTTATACTTGTAAGTACATCATTGTATTGCATTTATTTGATTGTTATTTATATCTTTCAAGTAGGATTTCGAAAAAAATGTCTATTTGTACATCGATAAGTTTTTCAAAGAGCGAAGTTCCGTTCGTCTTTTCTCAAGGACTGCGTTATTTGCCACGAATTAAAAACTACATTAAGAACAATAAGATTAAGGCAAGTACGATATATTTTACATCCTCTGCAGTGCAACGATTAAATCAAAACGGATATTTTATAATATTCGTCGGACAGCGTATGCCGCAAGCCACTTGTATTCAGCTTTTGGTGCAATAAGCTCTATAATACTAGAGATTGTCTAATTGAGCTAAATTTTAGCTGCCCTTATTGATGGGTGGGAGCAGCTTATCTTTATCATTCAGAAATTTCATCTCAGGCAGCTGAATGAAAATACTATTTAGACGCATTTCAAATATGTAAATTTGAGTAGTCTATGAATTCAACTTATTTTTGAAGAAATTGTTTAAAAGTTAGTAAAAGAAGTAGTAATTGTTTAATCATACAATCCGATTAACTACAATTCGAATTAATCAGATAATCGATTAATCATGCATTTGAATTAATTATATTTATGATTAATCGATTAATTATTATTTGGGTTATTCAAAACATATGATTAATTGATTAGCCGAACTATTGAATAATCAAAATTTGAATAACCGGATATAATTTTTTTTTAATTTTATATTGTGCGCCACTTTCATTTTTACTATTCCCGCATACAAAATATTTGAGTTCTGAATAAATTATTCAAATTTAATTGATTAAAATGCAAATTAACTGAATAATCATACCTATAGATGTGAATAATCGGAACTTCCGATTAAGTGATTAACTGATTAATCGTGGTATCGCGATATCGGTAATATTTCCCTAAAAATCTCATAGCATATCTCATATTTTCTACAAAATTTGCACTCATTTGACTAAATAAAGAGACGTCATAGCTCTGGCTTGTTAACAAAAAAGTTTGATATTTGTTTGAAGTTCGCAAATGCTAGTATGGAGCGAGACCAAAAAAATCTGTGATGAATAATGGTGAATAATTGTCATTAAACAGAATTAAAGTTGGCCAATTTTCTGTTGTTAAAATGCAGCTTAACCCACTGTCGTGTGGCGACAAAAACCCCAGAGCGAGCTGCTGCGTTGCAAGAACAAACGACATGAATTTGAGCGCCTTCGAAAAACAAATTGAACAATAAGGCGCATGGGAAGAACACAACAACAAAGAGGACTTTGATACAGAAATATTTGTGGAAAAGTTGAATATTGTTTTGCTTTTCGGGACCTGGTTTCGGTTTAGCTTCTTAATTTGTTTTCGGCGTGTGTGATTGTGTGTCCACCATCGTGGAATTGTTCAATCGACGACGAGTTTGGTTGTGTTGGATTTGTTTTCATTACCCTATCCCACCGATGTTCGCTCCAATGATCAGAACGGCAACAATGGCAACGATGACGATCAATAGCTTCAACACTGCCATGGTTCCGGCTTCTTGTTGTTGCTTTGGCAATGTACCCATCTGACCTGTGTCAATGCCCCTGGTATACTCACAGTGGCTCTCTATAGGATGCAAAGGTAACCATCGACACTAACAGGGGAAACGGAATCGCTTGGACTGCGGAGACAAGTTCGCCGATATGTCCGATAAGATGAAGTATAGGCCTCTTATGTATAGGAATTGTGACAGCTTTGTATGAAAACTTGTTTAAGGCATTTTTTCACATGATACACATAAATCACCTCAAAGGTCGAGATTACGTTTCCACATTGGTGGTGTGTCGGTATTTTCCTACGTATCTGTATGAAGTGTTAAATGCATAATTTGATATTATACGAGTATGTCATTAAAGGAATACCGGGTTTTTTGGAAAATCGATTTACGAGTTATTCGAAAGGTTACTTTTTAAAAAATCTGGTTTTTGTTTATTCAATCAACAAAAAATCAGATTAAACTGGCCTATTTTCTACAGCTCAAAGTTCAAGAAAAGCAAAAAAACTGTGTTCTGTTGACCTGAAAAACAAATCGTCAGCACTTTTCAGAATATTGGGGCTTCTGGACCAGAATTCCGAAATGTGTCCGATGTCGTGGATATTTTTCAAAATATGAAAATAAGATCTATATTTTTCAAAGGCTACAATGATGTATTTCGAATTTGCAAGTTAAGGCCAACGCTAAGATCGTTCACGTGGTATAACTTTCATAGAGTCAAATGAAAATTTCAATTTCTGAGAATAAGTCCTTGTTGAAGAATTCCACCTACTTTATTTCTCATATGCACTCTCCAATATAAAAACATCATTTCTTTCTTGGGAAACTATTCTATGGACCAAATAAATGGAATAGCATTTTTTAATGATACGAGTATTGACAACTTCGTTTACCTTCGTGTGAACTTTTAGTAATGTGTTCAAATAAATGTCTTTATTTAATTTGCAGTTTATTTTTATTATTTATGGAAGTTGGTTTAACCGAAATAAGATTTTTGAATTAAATTTTTATTTTTTTTGTTATTTTTTCATTATTTTTTTATTATTATTTTTTCTTTTATTCAAATAGTTGTATATACATTTTATTGCGAAGTACAAAGGCATTAAGTGCTACTTTTCTCACACAAAAATTTAAGTGTTTTAAGTTTCCTTGCCAATAACTCAATTCAAAATTGTAAATCCTTGTCCAAACTATTTCACAGCACAACGTAGTAACAGATTCTAACTCGAAAGTTGATTTTCTGAACATGGATGAATGTAAGTGTATCTTTCAAAACTGTTCAGATCCTTTAAGTTTCTTTCGATTTCGATAGTTACGAGTATATCGTTTTCCTTTAAGTGGAGTAGTTGGAATTTGTAATGGAAAATACAAATTAAATTTAAAAGTATGCTATTTAGCGAAAAAACAAAATGTTGCTTTGTCATACTTTTTCAAATGTATGTATGTACGAATCCGCTAAGATTTTGAACACATCAGTTTTTCTCTTCCACTAATTTAGGATTGTAACTGGTTGAAGTAAAAACATCTTTATTTTGTTGCCTACAACTTGAAACTAAAACATTATAATTTAATTTTATATAAATTATTACAAATTGTTCCTTTGCTCTGACCTAGGAGTAGTGAATAAACGTCCATTCGCCCATGATTTAGAGTTTGTATACCGATTCATTTTAAATTTAGTCAATCGTCACATTTTTATCGGCTTGGCGAGGCCAAATCTTATACACCCACTAGCACTTATTGCGGCTTTGACGATGCACCGACTAATCTTTAGATAAAAGAGTGTGTAAAAAACGGTTTCTCTTATACGAGTACACAATAATATATCGACTTATCTGATTTTTCAATTATCTCGACCCCAACTACTGACTCTCTTCGAAAATGAGGATAAATTAGAATTATTCTTTTTTGTACCTATCAAACAAAAAACCGCCATTGCTTATAATTAGTGAATAAATAATAAATGTTTTAGAAAGAATTGGAAACAGGATGATTATTTAAAAGGTGCACTTAGGCCTTGTATGAGAAAGTTTAACATTCGCAAGCTAAATCATTGATAACGAATCCTGGTGACGGATGTAGAAAGAACCAAACTGAATTTTAGTCTTATTACCTGAGATGATCGATTTTATTATATAGATTGATCGAAGTGGAATTCCAGTTACTTTAAATTATAGTTTTACCAGCAACAATGAGTCTTGACACAATTCTTTCTGCAATTGATTGTTTGTTTTTTTTCAGTCTTTTAAGTTTTAAATGAATGAAGTGCACCAAATGATATAAAAGTATGATTCTGTTCATGTATGAGGGAAATATTATTGTGTCTTCATTAAAATTAAATTAAATTTTAAAATTAACAAAAAAAATAAAAATAAAAAAAATTTTTACAAATAAATTAAAATTAAAATCATTGTAAATATATTGCGCGTAAAATAGTTTTCCACAAAAATATTGTTCATCTCTTTGTTATGTTACTTTCTCTAAAGAACATTATATCCATGCACAAATTGAAAACAAACTTCGTTCGTGGCCACCCTTTTCCCTTTATTATTACTTCCAATCGTTGTATAGGAAATATATTCCTACGATAATGACGATAAGACGATAGCAAAGGGTACCTAGAAGTCAGATGAATTGAATTTCAGTTTGTTTCCATTGTTAACACTACATTGCTCATGCGAAAAATCAAATTCTTTGAAACTTCATTTCCTTTATTCTTTTATTGAAGCAAATCCCATGGTTCATCGGTTTATGGTCAAGATAGATGGGTAGATGAATAATTTTCATAAATAATTCGATTAAATCCAAAGCAGTAGAGAACTGTGAATACTCGTATCTAGAAGAAAAATAATGTATTTCACACGACAAGAATAAATGACACATTTTGGAAGCAGGAAGATTGCAAAAAATCTTAAACAAAATTTTATCTACATCCCCTGAATGGGATATAGAAGAGCTTTTCACAGTTAATGGGATTCAACTTCCGACTTATTTAACAGGGCCTTCGGTTTGCAGATGTTTCCGAATGTCGTTTTCAGTTTATAATAACATGACTTTAAGTGTCATCAGCAACATTGAGGCGACCGTCGCTATGCTTTACCGAGGCTTTGAAACCACGCACTAGAAAATCGTGAAACGGATGACGGTCTATAAATTAAATGTGGTATTGAAAATGTGTTTTTTAAGTGTTGGTAAGGTGAATGTGCGTAATGCAAAACTAGAATAAACTGTTCATAACGACTTTTATGCTCCGAGTTCGATTCTGTACTCAGAATTTGTACCGCTTTGCAGTTTTGTGATATCTTGAGCTGCAACTGCCGTTTAGGAGATTACGTGACGGGTTATGGAAATTGTTAAAATATGATTCTCCATCTCAATGAATTGCGAACTGCAATTACGAATCTGCACTATCGGAACAGTAAGGACAATACCGCATAACTGCAACGTTGTTTCACTTCATTTGGTAGGGACGAATAACTTGATGACTTTTTCACTGTTGTCGTAAAGTATAGCGCGTATGATTACAAACATTGGGATGGCCGGTAATACAATTCTAGATCAATAGATGGCCAGTAATATAATTCTAGATCAATAAATTTGAATGTTTGGCACTGCAATCCACCAAACTTTTTCCCACTTCCCTTTTTTTCCTTCTGTCGCAGCTGTCGTTAGCCATAGTTATTTGTTCCTTCGTACACTTTTCTAGCCAAACAGAATGCGAATCCAAATAGTGCGAATTTACGCTATTTGTTAACAAGTGACAGAATTATGTGTAAGGAATTACATTTGTGTCAAAAAAAAAAAAAAAATGTCTAATGTATTCCATTCAAATGTACTTAATGTTATTAAGAAAAATTGTTTTTGCTATTTAGAGGAAAAGTTTCAATCCTTTTCTTATAGATAAATATTGCAATGCAATTGGTATTTTCTGAAAACCAAATCGACATTTTGTACAAGCAAACAAATAAAATTAAAAAATTTCTAAGCACAAGTGTGGTAGTCAAAAATTGATAAAACAAATATTGAAATAAATATTGAAATGTTTGAATGGATATTCTTTTAAAATCTACTTGAAATGTTAAAGCGCATTTAGAGATTTTGAAATAATATTCTTATTATTTGTTGTTCTCTATTACCAAACAGGAGATAAAACGTTTGGTTGTACGGTTTGGGTTAAATTATAAACACAAAATTAAAAGTGAACAGGTAATTTTGAAATTATTTCATATACAATTTGTCATGATCATAGGCGTTTTCAGATTAGGTGCATTGAAAGAATGTAGCACCTCAGACACAATTTATTGCTACGTCAATGGTTATGATACACAGTTTATTAAGGGTTTGTCAAAGGGTTTGTCGTAGCAAAATAGCTCATACAGCAAATTATTAAATTAAAATATACGCGTTCAGTTGAGCCAACTGAAAACATTGATAAACTGCTAAACGGAACTTTAGATCTTCAGTTTCAGGTATTAAGAAATCATTGATTAGAATAATTTAATTTTATTTATTGTAACAGGCTGCAAATGTAAATTCCCCTTATAGAGCAGCTTCATAAAATTGTGTAAAAACTCAGAGAAAATCGTCCATTAAAACGTAATCAAAGTATAAAATGTAAATCTGGCAGATCTTTCAACCTGAAGATTATAACTGGAACTTACGTTCCCAAAAAATTGGGAAGAACTCAGGTTCTTTGTGGGAATGAAATACTTACGGGGGATTTAGTGTGTGAGGTTTTTACCGGTTTTTATTGTACGTTAAGGCGGCTGGCGACGTGGTCCGATTGGCGACTGGCGAAAAAAATAGCGAGTTTATCGCTAGCTTCAACCATAAGACCTCCGTGCTCCGCTGGGTTACCTACTAGCGTAACAAAATAGAGGTTTTTACAATTACATAATTGGTTAAAGTAGCTTTTACACTAAATAAAATAAATAGTTAATTTTTACAATTTATGCCAAATATTTACAAATTGTTTGATACAAGGCAATTCAATGCAGTTCAACGTAATTCAGTGTAATTCAAAATAATTCAATTTGATTCAATGTAGAATTACATAATTCAACTTGATCGAATTTGATTCAATGTAATTTAATACAATTCAATTTTATTCTATATAATTCATCATAATTTCCTAGAAAATTGATTGCAGTTCATCTAATTTACAATACAAGATATAAAATTAAGACCACTAGCAACATTCTCCAGATTTAAAGGCAAAAATTCTGTAGTTAGATTGTAAAAATTTTAGACCAAAGAAAGTATTAAATGTTTATGTCTTTTCTGTATAAATTTGTCATTAAAAAATCCGCCACAGATATTTTTTACATTCGCGAAATTCCAGAAATGAAACTAGGCAAATTTCCCGGCAATTCCCGTCCGAGAAATCTAAGATTTCATGCTCTAAATGTGGCAGGCGTGTCTCTAAGTTACTTGAAGTTGGTTTACCATTTAATAGTTTCGTACAAAGGAAATGTAATAAGCGGCCCCGGTTTACAGAATTGTTGAGTCAAAAGTTTACACTCACTATTGCATAAACAATACCAATAATGTCGGAGAAAAATGTTAGACTGGGAAGAAGACAAAATTTATCAATCACAGTATTCCTAGAGCCTCTATCTTATATTAAAACTGATGCCAATTTTCACCAATGTAAACGTTGGTACAGCATTAAAATCTAGATTAAAAGATGTGTATAGACAGATTTTCATGCTTAAAATTATTTGTAGATACTGTCGAGACGAATGCAGTCCACATAAAGCTAAATAGATGATCGTGAGGGTAGTGGAACTGTAATGTTATGCTTTGTGGGGATTTTACAGGACGATTAAAGTCACAACTAATCGTTATTATTGCCATGTTTTTGCATATACCTGGAAATTAACTAGATTAGTTTGTGAACTTTGAAATCTTTCATCATCATTGTACCCGAACTGACTACCTTCTTCAGTTCTTTGCTTGGTTGTCATATAGTTGAAACAGTGTTGATAGTGCGACTTTTACGGTTGCTGATATTCGATGGCTGTTGCTGCCGTTGTGCCGATGACGATGGTGGCGAAGAAGGTACTCATGACTGAATGCGAAATGTTTTCATTCCGAAGCGACCATGTCGATTTATTTACATTTCATCTCTTTTTTTTTGCAGTCATTTCTAGTACAGGTTTACGATCGCTTGCGTTGTCTTCTTCGCTTGAGTTCCATTGGAAGTGGTGTTGCAATGCTTGTGGTATTTTTGAAAGATCTCCCGTTTGTTGAGTCACAATTATAGATTGTGCTCTTCTGCGATTTGGATTAAAGCAGAAGGAAGTCCTGCTCATCATTCGGATGGCTGACACTGGTGAACAGTGTTTTTGTGTAGAATATTATGACCAATTGTCCGGTAAGTTCTGTATTTTGGTCCACACTTCCGAAATAAAAACAAATCGAAACCAGTGGGCACTGTAGAATTTTTATACTTAATTCAAATTTAATTTGTCACCTCAATGTCTCAGAAACTGGTACTGACCCTAGTGAATCCGAATGAGAATCTTATGTCTTAATTTCGTAATGTCTATTGGTTTGTGTGAGACACCAAAAAAATTGGAAAACACAGAAAATTGATATAATGGAATATACGAGTGTTGCTGTAAAGTCATGGTACCCGCAAATTGTATCCCAAATAAATAAAGAATACATTCGGCTTATCTGCAATCACTAGGATGCGGGAATGCTGTCACATTCTTGGGATTTACACCCACTTGTATTTGGAGACTCACAGAACGAGACCAGTGTTTAATAAAGATTCCTTACAATCGTTTCATCTTTGCGTATTAAAATCTGGGCAAAGAAAATAATATGTTAAATTATTTGTTCTCAATGCGATAGTTGAGAAAATGTTGTATAGTTAGCTTGTTGGAGCCTTCAATTTCTTACCATTCTATGCCAATACGGAGTACAGAGACGGTACTTTCTGACTCCTAAATATAAGACGATTTTTTGAATTATATATAAAATATAGTGAGTTTAATCTGGTTCCTGTCTATTTTAGCATACATATGTATAAAAGGAGTTTGCCGGCAAATTTCTTTCCTTTGAGCTGACGTACATTAAAGCATGAAGTGTAGCACTTGATACTTCCATCAAATGCTGAGGGACATTCTGTAGGCTTTTTTGGTGAATTAGACTCTTCGTGCTTTTTCGATCCAGTGAATGTAAAATGTGTTTTTTTTATAGGCCGCAATCCAATTGTAGTCGACGAACAACCACCTCTCTTGTATTCTACTTTATCACTAAAGAAAAATATTACTAAAGAAAAATAGTCTAAACTTCAATACTTTAGCCATAATTTTAAGATTATATGTACATATTTGAATTTACCATTAGTACCCTTAAATGTGTATTAAAATTAACCTTTATTTTGCCACATTAAAATGTACTTTTGTATTGATATCATTGTAAATAAATTCAAACTTTTGCCTACGAAGTGGTTACTTAACTTCATTTGATTAGAATTTGTTTCCTAAATTTAACTGAAGTCTGAAGTGTGATATATAAAATTACATATTGTCGGAAGTTCTGAAATGAGAAAAATTACTTATAAATCAGATCTCAACAGGTATGCACAATTCGTTGCCTTCATAAATCTCCTTTGAATTGGCACTATTTCTAATCTTTTATTTATCGCCACTTGTAATTTCTCACCATCAATTTGATTGCATTTAATTTCACATGCCTGTCAAATTCTACGATCGAAAGTTCCAATTTTCAGTTCTCTGATAGAAACCAACTGTGAAATTGTTTCTCCTAACGGTCATCGGTATTGGACAAATCGCAATACAGTCCAACATATTAATTCCGCACCAACAACGAGAGAGGTATCAAATTGATTAGGGGATTCCTTGCTTTCCCTTGCCATCATATTAATCATCTCCATCAACTCATCACCACCGTTGTACAAAAATAAAAAAATGAAGAAGGTTTTCTACATTGCATTCTTGTGCATTGCAGAATAATGTCTTACATGCAGAAGGCCTTGGCGACACTGTAATTTTAAAGTAACATCATTCTCCCAATCCCCAATCCTCCGTTTCCAATTAACGATTAAATTTACAGAAGATGACAATGACTGGATATAATATTATGTAAATTTTAAAATTCTGCCAACAACTAATGTGTTAGACTACGGGGTTGAACTATTGCAATGCATTTCCAGATGAACTCAAGATTTCAATGTATTTTTCCTCTTCAATTACGAACCAGTTTCTATAGAATATTATACTTTTGGGAAAAATTTTCCCTTCAGTATTCATGCGCAGCATCTCACGGGTAGTTTCTTATAAGAAATCTGTTTTTGAAAGGAATTCTATAAGTGAATTAAAATTGGAATTGCGTTAAGAAACATTTTGAGGAAGGAAATGAATGTAAATATACCAAAGTCGGTCTACTTAATACAATTTCGGTAGTCAACCAATCCCACATTTTAATACATTAATATTTTTATTTTTTCAATCGCCATGTAACTATTATTATTGTGTAATAGAATAAATAACACAGACAAAAAACCATCAATCTGAGAATTAAATTTCTTTCGAAAATAAATAAAAGTCTTTTACCTTTATTGTCATCGTTATTAAAATTAAAATTATTCCTGAAGGCGGATTTGTTTTCTACACAAGTTGTTACTGGTACGGTCCTTGAGTAAAACAGTCATGAAATGTAATTGATTATATCAAATGATAATGTCCAATAACATTGACTCAGTCACAAAGGGATTTGAAGTTGTGGGTGGTTATTGAATTGATTGATATTCCAACAAAAAGCCTAAAAATATCTTCTTATCTCACAGGTAATTTGGTGTATACTCTTCCGAACACTGTTGTGAAAAGACACAATAATTATAATAAGGTAACAAATACAGAGTTATCTATTTAGTGATTTCAAAACCGCCGGCCTGGCGAATCTGTCAGCTGTTAAATACTTGCCATCTAATGTGTTATATATTTAGTGAAAGGTTTGCCATTTACTAATATGGATCGTTTAACAATCGAAAAACGCGTAAAAATGGTTAAAACTTACTACTAAAGAGTGGTGATTCGAACATGAGCGCTTTTCGTTCCTTACGGGTTAATTATGGTCGTCATAACCGACCTACTTTGCAGGGAATTGGCAAGATTCTTAAGAAATTGAAAGAAACTAGAGGCGTTACAGTTGTAGTCAGGCCTGTGCATAATCGCAATGTACGCAATGCCGAAAATATCGCTTCTGTTAGTAAAAGAGTGGCAGATAATAATAATTTCAATTCAGAGGGATACGACCATATGATAACTGACTTTTTTTGGCCTGTAATCGAAGATTATGACGCTATGTGGTTTCAAAAAGACGGTGCCACGATCCCCACAACACGACCTATTTTGGCTTTATTGCATGAGAAGTTTCCAGATAGCATAATTTCACGTTTCGGTGACGTCAAATGGAAACAAAGATCACCCGATTTGACGCTGTTAGACTTTTGTTTGTCGGGCTACATCAAATACTGTGTTTACGCGAATAATCCCCAAACGTTGGAGCATTTGTAATCCAACATTCATCAAGTTATCGCCGAGATACCGCCTAAAATTTGCGAAAAAGTGATCGAAAACTACATCAAAAGGATTCACTGCTGCAAGCATTATAATGAAATAAAAGTTTAATCGAAATCATAGCTTTATGTGTGTTTTATTTAACTTTACCCTTGAAACCGAAAAATGGATAACGGAAGCAACACAGAGAAATTTAAGGTACTATCAGGTACTTTTAGTAATAATTATGAGATAAAATTTAAATGGGGAGAGACAAAACTAATGAAATCACCACATATAATTGTAATCAATAATTATATTTTTTTTTTTCGAAATAATTGATAATAATTTCAGTTAAAAGTTGCTGTTGCAGAATTATTCAAAATATACCGAACATGTACTGAGTAATGTTAAGGCAAACACAGCATCCTCATTTGACATTACCTGCACACAAGATGACCGGAAGACTTCTGCTTCCAACAAACCTGTTCCTGACCTCTGGTTTTTACTAAATTGCATCTTTTAACCTCATAAACAAAATCGATTTTGGTTTAACCCATTCGGATCCATTGTACTCTGTATTTCCAATTGAGTGCAAAAGCATCGAAGTTAAAAATGTGTCTCACTTTGTAGAAATTTACTTTTTAGTGTTTAAATAAACAGATTCGCTTACAATAAAATTGCGCTCAGAAGCTGAAATAGTGTTATCGACTTTTCTCACGTAGGCTCTAATTAATTCTTTGGTAATAAATTCAAATTGAAGGTTAAAATATCAGCGCAGATGAACAGTATAACGATAGAATTCCATAGCATTATTTGCAGGCAAATGTTTGCCACACTGTAGATTTTCTCACATACTACGAAATAAATGTAAGCGATGACATTTTGTAGATTAAAACTGTTTGAGCAAATCATAATTCAACAGATATTATGCTTTCCAATAAGGTCCTAAGTCAATAAATTAAATATTTTACTTTAACTCGGTGTAAGAACATTATCCTAAACGGTAATAGTACTTATGTACTTATGTACTTATGTATATTTGAAAGTGTTATCGACGACGGAAGGTGATGGCAAATGGATCAGTAAAAAAACCATTTAGGCAAATAGAAAAAAATGTAGTTTTGGTCCAGCTTTTTATTCCCACACATCATTGCACACGACGTTTTTGATTTATAACATTTGTAACCACCAATCGAAATTCTAAAATTGTCATCGCCAAAAGCGACTTAAAATCGCCACGTTTACGGCAAATCCCCGGATCTGACAACACTGGTTGTGACAGAAACAAACGCGAACTTCCCACAGCATCTAATGACCCGAAATACACAAAAGTGGACCTCTCAACACATTTGCATGTACCACGAAGAGTATCTAAATACGTTTTTATATTAATATGTGTTTAACTTTAAGGCGAACCCACACTGACGCATGAAAGATAGGCGAACTGACTGACGAGCGGACTAGCCAACTTACTGGCATTCCATAAAAAAAACGTTGCTGCTTATCCTACCCCAAAAGGTTCCATTTCAGCCCAAATCAAAAATGGCTAAAGAAAAACTAAGAATCGTTTTTTAATGTTACTTTAGGACAGAGGCGAGAAAGCACATTTTCCTTTAAAAGTGCTCTTAAAATGTGGACACACACAAACACACACACCCACCCACCTATCGACGTACCCACGCACTCCTACACCCCAGCACACATACACGCACATACCAGTGCACAATGGAGCTCTACATAATTTATACACTCACAAATTTATTATATGACGTCCTTGTGCCATGTGAACTGGCAGCATCATCACACTTTGCTCCGTGTTTGCTCCTTCTTCCAATGAACTAATGTGTTTATGTGATTGTTTACTTTGCTACTCTTGTTTGCCTCTCCGCCCGTCTGACTGTAGCTCCGTCTTCCTTTTATAGTCCGTTGGATGGAAGGAGGGGAAATCATTTGCTAAATGAAAACAAACCAACACATCTTCAAAAAGCTACGCGCTTGCAGCAGTGTTGCCAGAGGCCAGCAAAAATTTACTTTAAATCCTCAAAAGTTTGTAAAAAAACATTGCTAAAATTAAAATACACAAACAATTGAATCTTTATGAAAATTATTTACATTATTTTTCTCCGTGCTAGGAAATTTCTGTAGGATTTATTGTTCTATGATTAATGAAATTGGCGTGGCAACACCTGTAGAATCTGTCGCACCTCAGGAACAGTTTGATTTGAGTTTCCACCAAAAAAGTGGGCGATGCAACGATGCAAAAAAGTATTTAACCCTCCATTTAAATAACTTATAAAAGTGATATTTGCCATAATAGCTATATATTATATATGAAAATAAATACCTGGAAGAATTACTTGCGTTTTTTTACGATACTTCTTTACATTTGTAGGTTGAAAATAGAAATTCCTAGAAGTTTCCACAACCAAAGCAAAGTAACACTTTAGATGTTAGTGATGATTTTTAACAACTATTATTTATATACGATCGATACAAATATGGTAGGAGAAATAAATACTGGGAAAGCTAGTGTATTTAATTCTATACAAACAATATTTATTTGTTTATTTATTATTTTTATATATTACTAGCCGACCCGGCAAACGTTGCTTTGCCTTCAAATTTTATTTTTATTGAAAATGTTTCATGCCAATCGGTCTATTATAATAAGAAACGCCTATATTTGCAGAAGAACTTAAAATATGTTCACTCAACCGAAATACAAAATTCTGTATAAATACCGTTAGCAGGAGCAGAAATAATTGCTTTTTAATTTGTGGTTTGTATAGGAGGTACCACGCTTCATTGTCCAATCCCGCCCATATTTGCAGAAGCACTTAAGATATGTACACCAAACCTACGCACCAAATTTTGTTCAAATACCGTAAGCAGGAGCAGAAATAA